>JBAGKK010010123.1:0-12115 GCA_037177015.1 Euceroptres primus
CGAAGACACTCATATTTGCGTGTATGTATAGTGTATATTGCATTAAAATAAAAATATCAATGATAAAAATTGAACTTTTTGAGTCTAACTTTAAGGTCCTTAAGCATAAATTTTAAAGTAGTTCATTATTTATTTCCTACGGGACTCTAAAATATGCCTTAGGCATGTGTGGACATCTCTTAAAGCCATTTTTTGGGTACATAATATTTTTTTACTCTAACCTTCAATAATATAATCAAATTTTTACTACGGAACTTATTATGAGGTACTAAAATCAAGATCTGTTCTAAATTTTACAATAATAATTTACAATAATTTACAATAATAATACAATAAAACAACCAATAGTTTTAATAATATAATCCGCGGACACCAAAGTGCCCTGTCTGTGGAGAATTACCCATATGTGACGTGCACCGAAGAAAATTACTCTGAAAAGTGAGATTTTTCAGGGCGAGCGGTCAAAGTCGACCCGATAGATGCGACTTTTAGGGGAGAGGGTACCTAACAACTCAATTATTAGCAATAATAACACTCAAAAAATTGTTTCGATGATTTCAGTTAGAAGAGCAACTCAAAAACTATCGAAAATTATAAAGCATTCTAAACTGAACATTTTTTAATTTGATGTAAATTTAATAAATTTCAAACTTCGAGCTCTGAAGGCTAAATAATTTTTACTTTAAATGCTTAGAATTTCAAAATATAGAATTAGATGCCTTCTATATTGTATAATATTTAAAATACAAAGGTTTCAGAATCTTTCGAGGAATATTTAAAGTTTAAAATTTAATTCTTTAATATAATTGAACAATTTTATTTTAATGATATCAAAATTCGGCAGTTTCAAAATGAAGCACTGGAATGTTCGAATGTGAAAAATTTCAATTAGATGACTTCAAAATCGAAAAGTTCAACGACACTTTAATTCTATATGGAGTCAAAACTGTTTAATTTTAAATGCATGCATTTAAAAGGATTCAAAATATTCATTTTTCCTCCTTTTTATAAAATTATAAAGTTCATTCTTATTTACATGATATTCCTGTTTGTTAGCACCAGACATTATTTATTTTAGGATATTTCTTTAATTAAGTATATTCTGAATTGTAAGATTTTTATTTGTATGTATATTTTCTATTGTAGGACCTGTCAAGTATTTGATTATTAAATTCCAAGAATATTTCCTAATATATTTCTGTAAAAGAAAATTCAAGTTGCATTCAGCTTCTCTTTCTTCCTAGTTATTTTTGCTTTTCGGTACACAAAGCACTGGCAGGTCATCAATGCTATTCTCTTATTCAGCACTCAGGGAATACCTTTACATAAATTTCGCATCTCGACTCGGCAACCAATAAACGTGGCTCTATTCGAGATTCAAAGACATTCCGCTGAGATATTCGACGAATAAGAGAAGCGAGTGATTTAAACAAAGTTGCATCCTTCTTCGTCCATCAGAGAATTTCATTATCGATAGACACCTAACGAACAGAGTCGATCAAACAGCAATCAATCTCTTCTATTGGAAAATTTTTATTGACAAATTTTGTCGTGTTAAACTTAGTCAATAAGAAGCGAAAGTCAATAAAAAAACCAATAAATGAAAGCCAAATGCCAAGCTAGCACTTTCAATAAACGATGAAGCTCAACTTGATCTGAATATGTACAAAGGTTGTCTGCAGTCACATGAATGACTGAATAATTGAATATGAAAGCAGAGTTAAAAAATAACTCTTGTGTTCGAAGGAAAGATGAATGAAATTCACGGCTGATACATTCGATAGAAAAGATTATTTGATTCGCGAAAGAATATTTTCAATTTGTTTAGAAGTTTATTTGTTTTTTTCTCTATTAGGAATTGTCAATTGCAAATTTTGCTATTCAAACTTTCCAAAAACTTCACTTTTGGGAAATATTTTGACACTTCTAATCCTTCGCTACTTTCATCCCAAGATGAACTTATCTTTGACACTGAACTCAACAATTTTTGACATAAAAGTCAAACTTTTCCTCTTTATCACAGTTTTTGAAAACTTTGATATCTCGCTTACGAGTAAAGTTCATTATGCCTGAAACGGACGACTGATCACGTCAGAACCCTTCATATTGAAAAGTCTCGATAGTCTCCTCGTAATAGCGTGCCTCCCCTTCATCGTTTGAGTTTTCCTTTTTTCCCTGAAAAAAAAAGAATTCGTTAGCCCTCGTCAAAGGCACATCCCCAAGCCATGTGCATGAAAAAGAAAATGTCGAGTTTTAGGGAAATTGGCGTTTTTCGAACTCTTTTTCATGCAGAAAGCCTGACCCTCGTAGCCCAAGGGACTATGGTAAATAGAATACGATATTATTCGCATAATGGAAGGGTTGAAGCCAATTTTTGGACCTTCTATCGAAGAATAATCGATGGTGGTCACGCTCATGGTCAGAGCAGTTTAAAAGCAATTTATGTATTTTACGCTTTTCGTGTTTTTATTTCTTTTCAACTTCATCAAAGTATCGGTTTTTCTTTTTGGTTTTAGACCAATCTCAACTCTATTTGACTTTGTAACCTTTTTTTACGCAGTGATGCAATTTTGAATTTGAAAGAAATAAAGTCTGCTAAAATAGGGCAGCAGATTTTTTGTAAAAGGGTTTAATTTGGAATCCTTTCAATTGCAAAGTGCTTCATTTTAATTTAAAATAAATCGTAAATTTTTAATCCTTTTACTTCGAATATTTCCAACTTTAAAATGTTCTTTGAACCCATATAACTTGAAAAGATTTAACCTTATACACAAAACAACATGTCAGTGATATGAGCATCTTTTCGAAGTAAAACGCCCTCAAAAATCGAACCTTTTTCGAATAACGAGCTACTTTAGAGGAGATAAGCTCTCCCAAGAAGCGTTCCATTATCTCGCGAAGCAAGCTACTGGCTTTGTAATGTAAAACAGATTCTCTCTCCGCGTGAAGCATCACTGATAACTTTTCTTTCGTTCGCGAGGGAAAGACAGAGTCTGTACGTGAGAAAAAACGACTGGTAGGTGGAATGTGCAAAAAAAAAAAGGAAAAGAAAGCAGATCCCGAAGTAGATCAAAGGGATGGGAAGAAAATTATGGAGGCAATTCTATCAATGTGACGGAATATAGATCGACCCAGAAACGCGTATCTCGCTTCAACAACACCCCCCTTCTCCAATAACCACCTGGATAACTGTGAATCTCGTCATAAAATCGTATTGAGGATGCCTAAGTGAATAGGGTCAAATCGAAAATCCCCAAATAGAAATAGCTTCGCTGTTTTGTATTTAATCCCGAAAATTTTTAGTTTATTTTTCAACCATTATGCAGGCTGTATAAAAGCAAACGAGAGATTCAACTCCATTAGAGTAAAAGCTTTATTATGACTGGATCAGTTTTTACGACACAAGATGAAAATCTATTTGAAACAAAAATTGGAATTTTAAAAGATGAATTGGTGGTTCTTTTATTTTTTACAATAAGGTTTAAATTTCAGTTACATTTTAAAATATTTGTTCATAAATAATTAGCTAAGAAACTTTCGTCTCATTGCCTATTTTTGATACCTATGTACGTTCTGGATTAATTTTCAATCTCTACGAGTTTCGCCATGATTTTTTTTTTGAGTTAATTGTATTTTCCGACTTCAAAAGAATAAGCAATGAATTTTTTATGATAAGTTGTGCGCTTAATGTGCATGTTTGCATGAAAAAGCATTTTAATTGTTTGGAAAGTCGAGGGAAAGAGAATAACTCGAGTGAAATTGGAGTCGAGAAAAAGAGAAAGAAAACGCGGACTGAAAAGGTAATCTGGAGGTTTGTGAATTGCGAAGATACAAGAAGCCCGGCCGAGTGCAATTTGTCTTGCTACCTACACTTGTTTGTATCCCTCGAGAATACAGTGATGAACGATCTAACAGTCGCGTTTGCTACCAGAGGCTAAATTAACCGAAAACTATCAACACCCTTGACAACCTTTTTACTAATAAATGATTTCCAAGTAATCATTTATTATGCGTTCAAGAATGTGTACTGTTAGTGCTATTACATTATATGATTAATGTGTGAATCAATTTTTATAGACAATTAATTTAAGGATTCCAAAGTAAGTACATATTATAGGATTTAGATTCATGAGGTAAGTTTGCGAGCGAGGTTTTGCGTGCGAGAGAAATTTATGTGGTAAAAATGATGCAATGTTTCTAAACCTTCTTAGCGAGACATACACTGAAGGACAGGTCATTTAGAATAAATAATACAACTGAATTTAATCTTAACAAAATTGCTCTCAAAAATCGGGCATGCCTATATTTAAATTCTTGATAAAAACTGGTATACAATTTTGAACTTGTCTACTGAAACGACGAGACAAGTTCTCAATGTTCGGACAACGGAATTTGCTTGGAAAAGGAACGAAAAGCTCTCACTCATTCAAACACTCAATGAAAGAGTATGACTAAAGGATTAAAGAATAAGGATAGAAGAAAAAATCGATAATACTTAAAATTAAAACTCCATTGAAAATGTAATCATATGAAATTAAATTGTAAATGGAAAAGTCGATGTTCAATAAGTAAGGTTAAAATAAAACAATCGCAATTAACGAAATGTATTAATCAATTCAAAACAGCAGTATTCTTTTTAAATAGATAGAAATTATAATTTTATATTTAAGAATTTATCTTAAGAATCTTGTTAAATAATTTTTTACAATTTAGAATGTACTTTAGATTTAAATAACTATAATAAAAATAATTATGTTTCATATCGTTTGAGGAGAAATTCAAAAGCTGATAGCAGAAACTAATATAGGATAGACAGGTTGCATTTGGTCTTAACTATAAACTATAAAACCGGCAGAAAATTTCCGGTGGTGGTCCTTTTCGATATCGTTGGTAGTAATGCAGTTCCGGATTAAATTGGCATTTTCCTCATATTAAAAACTAGGCGAATAGGTCCATATACTGTCCATCTTCGTCGGTTCCCTTTTGAATAGATTCGCTTGAATAAATAATTTTAATTACGAAATTTAAAAATTGGAACGATACTATAATTGGAAAGATCCTATAAAATTGGTACGATACTATAATTTATAAATGAAAGAGGTTTAATGGAATTTTAAAAAATGCCAAATTCAAATACTTTATATTTGAAAGAATTCAATGTGAATATTTCCGATTTAAAGACTTTCAAATTCGAATTCCTTCCTGATTTAAAGAACCTAACGAGAATATAAAAAAAAAAGAATAAATAGAAACAATAGCAGTCTAGACACCAAGGGACAAAACACGTCGTCCTGTTCTTCCAAGTTTTCTTTGAAAAATCAAACCAACCAGAGTTATTTCTCTTGATTCGTTTTCCGCGCCACTGGTTTTGTTTGATGAAAGGATTCTCAGAACAAGACTCTACTATTCAAACGTAAAAGTAAATATATCATATTCTATTGAATAGAATTTTTTAAATATTCAATAGAAAATTTTCCACTCCTTTTTTTCATGATAGTAATTATCATTGTGTTCCAAAACTGAGAAGCTAGCAGTTTATAAACAGCAAAAACGAAGGATAAAGTTTACCTCGATTCCAGGGTAAAAATTATCTGCAACAAAAATTAACTCTGCAGGATAAATTTTACCCAAATATCAGTTAAATTTTCTTTTGTTTGCCCATGACAATTCATGTATTTTGAAAGACGTGAAGTTGTTTGAATAAAAATTTGTCCCTCTAAAAAATTACCTGCAACTATCCTTAGTTTTTTCTATGAAATTTTCATTTTCAAAATTTTTTCTGAAGAGTGAAAGAGATTGAGAAAGTCGTATCGCATGTTCTTCAAAGTATGAAGGCAATCAGGGACTTGAAAAACTTTAATTGGTTGGGTCTTCACTAACCCGGCGGCGTTTCAACTCGAATTGCCAATTTACCTTCGTAGCGGATGGTCTTTCTGAGCGCTTAATGATTTTTATCCGACGTGGTTTGTTTCTTAAGAGCAGAACATCTTATTCTGATTGTAGGACTTGATTGGCATGAAAAACAAAGATGTTGGAAATAGTTGGAAAGTGTTGGAAATAAAGTAGATTTTTGGAAAGAAATAGAATCTGTAAATATATTGAGGGGATTGGAAAAGTAATACTGAAAAAAAAAGTTTAGCTGGATTTTACCTTCTAAGAAAATATAATTGTGTTACCCAAATATGTATAGCTGTTTTAACTAAATTTTTTCATCTAGAAATTTTGTAGGTAAAAAAATTTAGCTAAAACAGTTATATATTTGGGTGACACAGCTATATTTTCTTAGAAGACAAAATTCAGCTACACTTTTAGCTATACTGGAACCTCCACATTATTTCATTCCTAGAATTTCGCGCGGCGCCATAAACACGTTCAAAATTCTTTTTTCATTAATTTTTCATCGTCATTTAAGAATTTTCATCTCTTATGGTAAAAAAATTTACATGCGTACATAATTCAGTTACATAATTCATATTATTCCTACATAATTAATATTATTTCCACTGAAAATGGTTCGTACGGTCCTGACCGTTTGTGTTCAGAGACTCCCAAAGATAGCCTCCATTTAACTAAGACAATGCCCAAAATCTGAATTAAATGGAGGTTTGAGTATAGAACGGTTAAAGCATTTTTTTCAGTGAAGGAATTCAAAAGTCGATTTTAGAAAGGAATGAAGTTCCTATGTCAAAATTAAAATTCTCCAATGAATTTAGTTTATGTAAAAAAATGAATTTCTATAAACTCAGTAATTTAAAAAAAAATTGAATGAAAGATTCATATAGAAGTAACAAAAGAGATTTTTTTAAAAATTTCCTTTTAGTAGTAAACACCTTTTAATTTTTTTCAAAATAACTTGTTTAAAATTGTGCAAACAAATTGAAATCAAAGAAGCGTGCTATCGTTTCTTTGATTCAACCTGAAAAAATTCAGTTTCCACATGAAGGGCGTCGCGACAAAAGCATAAAGGTCCATCGGGACTTTTTCAGGAGAGCAAAAAAAAATCGAATTCTTAAAATAAAAAAAAAATGAAAAAGTGCATTCGAGATTTGATAGAGATCTACAGATCTCAATAACCAAAATTTTGAAAAAGTTAATACTTTTCGAGAAACAGAGTCAAAAATCGGCTGCGGTCAAAATCGTGTAAGTCCATCGACATTGTTTTTGTTTTTATTATTTTTTAGGCTTCATTTCTAATAGCATAAAAACTAAAAGAAGAATTTTCAAGAAAAGAAATATTTTTAAATTGTTTAAACAATTTTTGGTTAAACAAATTGTTTAAAAATGCGAGATACGGAAAAACTAATAGTACCATTCGATTCTTTAAAAAAAATTATACAAAGTTTATACTTTTCGCAAAATTTTCATGTGCCCAATTGGTGAAATAGTATAAATATCTCACATTTGTAAACAATTTGTTTAAACAAAAATTGTTTAAACAATTTCAAAGTTAAAATTTTTTTCATCAAAATATGCGGTGGAATTTTAGAGAATTTTTAAGCCAATAAAATGTGTTTTGAAATAAATGACACACGGTTGTGTCGCGACACCCTTCACATGTTGAACTTTTTTAAAAGAAGTATTTTAAAAATTCCTTTTCTGTACATTTTAATAATAGTTTAACTTAAACAACAGAACAAAATTTTTGAATTGCACATTGTTGTTTACTACTAAAAGCTGTACGTAAAAAAAATTTGCTGTAATGTACCCATTTACATTTTAATAATAGTGTAACTTAAACAACAGAACAAAATTTTTGAATTGTACATTGTTGCTTACTACCAAAAGCTGTACGTAAAAAAATTTGCTGTAATGTTCCCATTTACAGGGAAAGGCTTTAGAATTTTAAAAAAGTCCAAACCTCAGTCCTTTATGGAAATGGACATGCTTTTTGCATTGGGTAAATGCATCCACAATCCGGGCTAAGGTGGTTTATGTGGTGGTTGGTTAGAGTTTCGTATTTAGTGTTCGTGTGAACCGACGTGCGTGTGGATGCATTATTCTGTTGAGTTCTGATGGTTTGTACATTATGTTGCTATAAGATCCTCTCGACTGGCCACTGAGTGTCATCCCATGCCCATAGAAAATCGGTTTCTATATCCCACCTTGACAGCTTTTGATGTCCGCAAAACTCATAATGGAACTTCTATCACCTCAAAATTCTCTACTCAGTTTTTTCTCTTTTATTTCAATCGTTTACTATAAATTCCTTCTTATTCATACATTTTTAAAAACCACATTAAATTTCAAACAAATCTAAATTTTCGGAATATTTCTAAAGAAATATTAAATCCAAAATTCACGTTTCAAGAATGGGTTGTTGATTTGTTTCCAAATGATTTTCTATAACTGGATAATAATTTTTTTAAATTTATCTTACCTCAAATAGATTCTATTGTTGTGAAATATAGAAGCCTTTTTAAACAAAAAATTTTTCCCTAGTTTGCTGAAGTTTATCAGTTTTGTAGAAGCGACTTTTCCTGAGGAAAAGTTACGAGCCTTTCAGAAGGACCTGCAGCCAAGAAGTGGCTGGTTTTTACACATCCTCACGAGCTGGTGCCAGATATTAAACTGACGTGGGAAAGACTTTCCTCGAAACGATTGTGATATAAACGCTATTATATGTCATCTGATGGAATTAGTAATGGGTTCTAGTAACTGTGTCTATAGTTGCAAGTTATAGAAAATTCACAGTTGGCTGTGAAATCTGAGCCCCTAAGATGGACTTCTTCGACACTCGGAATCGCAAATACAATAAATTTTTCCTGTCTGTGAAAGAACAATGGTCATTCCAAAACGCTGCTCAGAAAATTATTTTACGAACTCTGGTTGTTTCTACAATATTCAGTATTCTTATTCCAATGGTGAGAGATGCTTCGATTTTTAGATACTTTATGTTCAAAAATAAAATTCGAGAAAATTATTTTCATGTTTCCCCAAAGAAAATATTATTTCTAGACTTTATTTTTAATAAAAATGAAAAACCTTGATGGTTTAATCACCTGCTTGCTACCAATTTTATTCAAGTTGGAAAATTTAATAAAGTTGCTCTACTGTATAATTAACTCAAAGAAGGTTCGTTTGCAATTTACTTAATTATAGGATTTTGGATTTCGGTAGCAATGTCTGCAAGTGTACATTATCGATTTTCATACATATAACAAGGGATACAAATCATGGTGTATGAATCACATGAAAGAATGACAAATTATAAGGAGTCGATTTAAAGTGTGGTATATCTGAAGCTTGTAATTAAGTATAATTTTGTATAGACGAGTTTGTCATTTAATATTAGCTTTGTAGTCCAGACACGATAGGTCTCCCTTTCACTAAAGGTTCTTTTTCAAGTCTTTTGTTGTATTTAATAAGCTCACTTCACTTTCTAACTATACATAAATGAAAACGATTCTGATAAAAATGAAGAACCATTGGAATAGAGATATGGATGCTCCTGAAGCTGAAATCCTCGAAAAATATGCAGAGAAGGGTAGGAGACTAACGTTAGGATATGCAGGTTAAAAAAGTTATTTCAATAAATATAATATTAAATTGTTATATTTGAATTGTTTGAATAAAATTTTGCAAATATTGTTATATGTTTTAAATTAAAATATATTGCAGCCTGTTGGTCTTGGACTTATGACACTTTTATTATAATTCTTCTTATGTCACAACTTTTGGATATCGTTGCATCTCTAAATGCATCGAGGCCAAGACGAAATATATTTGCAGTTGAATTTTACGTCGATCCTGAAAAGTACTTTTATCAACACGCTTGCGGAATGTTTGCTATCTTAAGGTACTACATTATCGATTTAGTTTTTTCAAAT
This sequence comes from Euceroptres primus, assembly GCA_037177015.1. Taxonomy (NCBI): domain Eukaryota; kingdom Metazoa; phylum Arthropoda; class Insecta; order Hymenoptera; family Figitidae; genus Euceroptres; species Euceroptres primus. The sequence goes on from JBAGKK010010123.1 coordinate 9,828, forward strand.
ATAATTCAATTTAGACGTTTCTATTTTGCTTTAGGTTCAATCTTATATATTTGATTTTATATTTGAGTTTCTGTTTGAACATTATATTTGAGTAAATATTTAGTGCGTTTTACAACTGCTATATTTTATGCATTTAAATTTATATTGAATATTTAATTTTATATATATGCATATATATACACACACACATATATGTGTATATATATATATATATATATATATATATATATATTTCGTAAAGATTATATTTTTATTTATATTGTCTTAAAATTTAAAACAAAGAGAACGACTTGAACGTTAAACTGACAAGAAAGAATCTAGTGTTTCTAGATATTTGGTGGAGTCTCACGATGGTAGTTTCGATGATGTACACTCATCTCGCCTTACTGTGCCGCTTGTTCTTGTGCCACTTCACGGTTGTTCACGCTTGACTGCTTCTGTCTCCTGCGCTGAGCGCCTCTTGACGCCCTGCACTGAAGCTCATCGCTCGGACAGTCAGGGCCGCATCAGCAGTTGTTTACATCGCGACGCTCTGCTCATATACTTTTATACGTTCAGAGACTATATATGCGGTCCTGAGTGTTGACATAAGAGTGCTCGCTCATCGCTTTAAATCCGGTTCAGACTGGATAGCGCCCGTTACTGTACCGACCAGACCCTAGGCCGGCACAGTTGCGAAAGATGAGTGTAGTTTATTGTGTAAATAAACACATGCCATCTATAGAGTTAGTATAATAGTGTAATAGAATCCAATTAAAAAGTGTATTTTAAAATTTATATTGTAATATAATTTATAAATAGTTTGCATTATATTATAATTAAATATTTACTGCATCGGTTTGCCAGTCTGATAGATTCTTCATGCATGATATCCTTCTGTTTTGTGATAGTATAGATTATTTTGTTTATTACTATCGCTGGAGTTAAGGTAATATCACTACAATAATAATTATTAAAAAATTGTAAGCCAGAACATTTCTAATTCATATTTATAAATTTAGATCGTGGTGAAAATACACGAAATCGAATTTGTGATTCGACTAGCTGCAGCCAACTTTGCACAAATGATACATCTTTTTTATAATAGCTGGCCTGGACAAAAAATGATTGATCATACTTCTTATATCGATGATTCAGTGTGAGTAAATAATTAATTTTATTAAGAATGCCTTAAATATTATAATCAAAGGAAAAATATATTTTAAACATTATTCTAAGTATTATATTTCAAACATAATTTAATATTTTTTTGAAAAAGATGTTTTGTTGATTAGCGTGTGATAATTTTTGTGGCTCGGTGGAATGATAGTGTTGATCTACTAGTCTATATTAATATTATTGTTTTTATTGAAAACAACTTTCCAGTTGTAACATGATTATAGTTGCGTTTCTTACGAAACTCCCTAGGAACAAATAAATGAACTTTATGCATAGCCTTCCATAGAATAAAGTCACTTTTTCTAATTTTGCGACTCCGGTAGCACTGAAGGTGCATGATACACATAGATACCCTGGTGAATCGGCAGCCACGCAACAACCACGCTACAGAGTGGCTTTTTTTTGGGTAAGATCTCGATTCCGAGTTTATAAGATAGAAGTTTGCACTGAATATAATTAGCTTTAATTTCAAGAAGTGGTTGATACCTTTGAGATGTCATGCTGATAGGAGATTTCATCTGCATCGGCTTTAAAGCTTAGAATGGTATGGCATAATAGTGTCATCTTAACCTGCGTATCCAAACAGTGCAAGTTTATTTGGAATCACTTGAACACGCTATTGAACAAAATAAAATAAAAAATAATATAATTTATATTCTCTCTAACTTGAGAATTGTCATACATTTGGTGGAAATAGTTGGAACAAAATTGTTTTGACAGCTAAATGACAGTTTGATTCGAGATTCTACGATTCTCGAAATGAGAAAAAACAGTCTCAATTTAATACTTTATCACTAGATTCTCAAAATGAGATCAATGTTCTCAAATTTGTTGCACATAGAAATAACATCAAAAGTGGTGTAGTTTTGATGATGGGCATTTTACTGTGTTGACTGATTATTAATAAGTATTTACAATAACGAAATATGGATGTCTGAATATTACAAGATGTTAAACTGGTATCCATAAAGGTTAAGCTCATCTCAAGATTAAATTGTGATTGATCAACACTTATTAAATTTAATGCAGGGATCCGAAAGAAATTAAGGGTCGTTTTTCGATATTTTCCAATTATTTCTATAAATTCAAAATAATTTGGCGAAATATTCAGCTGAATACGAGAAAGTACT
>JBAGKK010010134.1:0-12114 GCA_037177015.1 Euceroptres primus
GTAGGTCAAAAATGTTATAGGAACATCGAATAAACATCGAGAGACATACAAATTGAAATCTATTTGAAAATCGCCCACATATATTACGGACTTTTTGATTTTTTTGAGAGAAATTTTCCACCAGTATAAAAAGTCCTGTACCTAAGGTGCAGGTAGATACATTTTAATCTCCTAATCAGTCAATCAATTGTATATACTATTTGTTCATAACTTGTAGTCGAAAAGTTTTTGGTTAGTCACAGAAATATTTCCGTTTGTTAAAAAAAAACACTTTATTTCGAGTTTTGGTTAAAATTCAAACTTAAAACTGTTACGAATCTTTAAAAAAAATTGCTGTCAACAGTTTATCAGAAAGAAAAAAGGCAAGCAGTAACACCTGATTCTTCAATCTCGGTTGTGGCAGAAAATGATCTGGAGGATTCTGACATTGTATGCTCAACATCACCAGAACCAGATACCAGTTATGGTAAGTCTTTTTTAACAAATCCTACGAATTGGCAGTAAAAGTTTGATATGTGGATTGACGTTGATTTAGCATTGCAATTGTTGAAATTGGTTTGTTGTTGTTATCGAAAAAGTTTCGAACTCTGAACGTCGGTGGATAAATTATTGGTTTTAAAGGAACTGTCGTTTCTGAAGGAAATAAAATTCATGAAAAATGTGTATAAGTTTGAAACTGTATTTTTCTATGCCCATATAAACGATAGAGAATAATCATATTCAACACTACATAAAACGCTGATTTTTTCTAACAAGAAGTGAAAAAATGGCAACAATCAATAAAAAATATTATTAATGAAAAAAAGAATACACTTTTCTCGGGATTTACTAAGTACTTATATCATATATGAGGTATAATTAACGTGTTTTAAATTCGTGTGATGACATTGTTTAAATTTTTACACGATTAAATAAAATAGCTTCTTAGAAAATACGTTAATTTTATCATTTTTTTAAAGGCGTCTGTTTTAATTTTTAATTTTTTATCAATGGTAAGTCTTTATTATAAATAATTATTCTTCTCTGAAGAGTTCTAAGAATGAATCTTCTTAGAACCAATAGTTTCCGAAAAAATGTAGGTATTCTAAAAGTTGGAAACCTCGTTTACTCATCACACACTTTGAATTTTACCTCCTTCAGGAGCGACAGTCCCTTTAAATATTCAAAAAATCCTGCCGTGATTTCGAAGAACACCGTAACTCGATTTGAGAGAGTCACCTGCACGCGCTTAAGGGAAGGGCGAACAGGTGACTCTCCCAAATTGAGTTACGGTTTTCCTTAAAATCACGGCAAAATCACAATGTTATTATCGTGAGAAACAAACTTGACTTTTGCGCAAAGTGCAACGACCAAATCGTGCGCCCAAACTTGTGAGCATTTTTTTGTCACATTTTTTTGTAATAGATACTTCAGGTTTCTGCACAAAAGTAAGGTTCACATGAACTAGTAGAGGCCATGAGTTTGATCCATTACTTCCTGCGAGTTCCACGCCCCCTCAATGTTTCTACTCTCCGTCCACTATTTATCTGTCTCCTGCTAATTCTGCCATGGAAATGCGGCAAAACGTTACTTCATGCCAGAGTTTACACAAAACAGAAAAAAAAAAAAATTTCACAGAACAAGAAAGTTTTCCGAAGGATATTGTGGTACTCCATATATAGGAGTAAATTTAAAGTTTTATCAGAACCGAATCGGAATGTGCTAATCACTTTTTTAGAATTATACATTCTAAATTCAATTTTTTACTTGAATTTTTTATTTTTGCATTCTGGTCATATGAGGTGTTACTTTTGCGTAAAATTGAACCCTTTCCCCCTCACAAGTGTATATCAAATCTTTACGGTTTGTGACCTCCGAAGTCTGAAATAAAGTTTTTTATGTTGGTGCCTGTCTGTGATCATCATAACTTTCAAAAGAATTGCTCACTGAGAAAAATAGATAGTGAAAAGGAGGAGAAATTAATATCTGGATATTGAACTATGGGACAGCTATCTAAGATATTAGGATGTAATATCTAGATATTATAATATAATATCTTAAATATTAAATCATAGTATCTAGATATTACACCATAATATCTTATATAGCTGTTCCATAGTTCAATATTAAAATATTAACTTCTCCTCCTTTTCACTACCTATTTTTCTCAGTGCTGTATCGGATATTGAAAGAACTTCTGGCAAAAACGCCTTCCAAGTCAATTTCAATGAAACTGGTGTAAAACGATAGACTCTAAGGAAGAGGTCACGACCCTGTAGCGCAATTGTTTTCCCAAGCTTTTTATGGGAGTTGTGAGGATAAAAAGAAAAATCAAAAACAATTTTTTTCTCGAGAACGGCTCGACCGATTTTGATTAAAAAAATATATGTTATAGGTTTCAATAGTGCCTTATTTTAAAATAATTATGAAACGATTTTGTCAAAATCCACTATTTTTCCTTTTACTCCTATAACTTCCATAAAAAGCTTGGGAGAACAATTGCGCCGTATAGGGTGACCTCCTTATCGTTTTACACCAGTTTCATTGAAATTGGCTTGGAGGGCGTTTCGCCCTTGAGTTTGCCGGAGGTTCTTTGGTATTGTACCTTCTTTTTGAGTTTCTTACAAGACAAGTGAAGTTCGTTTAATTGCCAGCCATATTAGAAAAAAATTTCAAAAATTGGAGAATTTTCATGAACTCGTGAGAAACATAAACTTTTGTCTTTATTGAGCGAAGTGCGACAACCAAATCGTGCACCCTACGCATGCTCGATCGCTCTTACAAGAGCGATCGAGCTGCGCGCAAAGCGCAGGATGAGATTGTGGTGGGCCTCCGAAAGGGCCTGGTCAGATTGTTTCTTATTTATTTTGTGAGTTTCTCGTGTCTCAATCTATGGCGGTCACCGACTAATTTTCTTAGCGAAATCTCCGACTTTGGTGATTTACGCGGCGTAATAGTCGCTGCGATAAATTTGAGATCTAAGTAAAAGTATACGATTCACGTTCAGGGCATGGAGGCTTTGAGATATGTGGGACGTCGCGTTCAACTACAAAGCCGTCAACGCATCGCGTAAATCTTGAAAACGCAACCAAAACTCCCTATACAACCGACGCAGCCAGCCAAAAATTCGCGCACTCCTGCGATTTCCTCGTCTGTTTGAAGCAATCACTTTCCAGCTCGTTAACGAGAGCTTTTAGCTTCAATTAAGGATTTAAAATCTTTAGGAAAAGTATTTCAAAGTAAATCTGTTGATACACTTCAGTTTTGAGAAGGATATTATCTGTTTTATTTCAGTCAATAGAATAAACGAAATTTCTCACCTCAAAGAAAATTTATATTGTCTAATCTAAAGCGATCAGAGCCGTGAAAATAAATTTTAATACTTTTGAATTACTTATACCTAAAATATATCGATAGAATTTTTTCAAAGATTCATATGTATGATTTTTGAAAGAAACAATCAGAATTTAGTCGTAGTCTAACATAACTCGCAAAATAATCGCTGCGGACGAATGAATATTAGCGACAGTTTATCGCACCGTTTCCTCATGCTCTTTTAGTATGGCTCTTCATCCATCAACAAATAATTAGGAGACAAGTTCAGCGTAGCTCGTGGCAATTAGGTAAACGAGAAGGCGTGGTGTTCTATTCGCAGCGTCCTCTGTGTTTCTTTTTCCTCTCCTCTGACTCCAAGTCTACACTCTGCATCGTTCTGAGGAGAGATTGCCCTGCTTTCTTTTTCTCTTCTTGGCAAACCCTTCCTTATTTCTTTTCTTCTCGGAGCTCGTTCCTCAATGCGATCGAAACAGAAACCCGACGACAAATGAGCAGGGCCAGAAAAATCTCAAATTTTTTCTTTCCTCGCACTCCTACTTCCGGTTAACGACACCACTTCTTCAGAGTCAATTAAGAACCACACGGTTTTTCTTCTCTCTTTCTTGTTTTTCGTTCCCTTTTTTTAACATCATAGGCTATAAAAGTGTCAGAAAAATAGGAAGGAAAAATATTGCTATACTAATCCAATTTTCATTAAAAACAGAATTTTGCGCACAGGTACGATGCATAATTTTGAAAATTTACAGATATGGTGGCAGCATATGTTTTCTTGTTAATTCTACTAAAAATCTGTTAGATTTAGGTACAAAAAATACAAGAAAAATCAATGCTGCCATCATTTCTATACTTTTTAGCTAAAATATCTATCAGGTAGTCAGTTAAAATTTTGAGAAACCTTTTGAAAAATTAAGGAATTTTGATTAGGAACATTGATTAAAAACTTTCAAGGGCATGGAAGATAAATTTAAATATCTGAAAATCGCCAATGTACGCGGGATTTGCAATATCGGCTATTCGAATTATAATAATATTATATTATATTATTATAATATGTATTATTTAGTTGCTTAATGTAAAAAATAATTATAAAATATAAAGAAAACGCAGGAATTATTATAGTACAAAATCTAGGTAGGAAGAAGATAGAAAACAAAATTTATCTATAAAATTTAATAAATATTTGTTAAAAATCGATAAATAATATGAACAAATGTGAGCAAGTTAAACCAACCGTCAGAACGAATTAGTGACAAAGAAGTAATCTTAAGCTAGTCATAAGTGGAGCTTGATCAAGGTGGTGATTCATCTGCTGATTTCAAATTTCTGGTCATTTCCCGGTTTTTCCTGGTCACATTTTCAACTTTTCCAGGTCAAGTTAAAGAAATTATTTAATTGTTTCAAGTACACTCATAACTTTTATTATTAAATTACAATTTATTTGACATTAGATATGTACTTTGGTGCTATAAATTTGAAATTCGAAGAACTTTTGGGGTTGTAAAATAGGACTTTAGGACGTTAATAAATTTTAGGTCGTTAACTTTTAGCAGAAGAAAGTTCGATATAAAAACTTAAATTTTACTGTAATCAAAAGTAAATTTCCGATTTTGTAATGGAATCCTCCAATTTTCAGGTTTTTAAATAGAATTCCCGGTCATTTCCCAGGTTCCAGGTCAAGTCGCCACCCTGTATATTGGTTGAGAAAGTCGATATTCGCGCAATAAATTAATTATATGCGCCATCATAAATTACCATTCTTACATTTAATTTGAGCATGTTGGAGCATTTTTATGAAGTCAATTTGGGTCCTTATTGGTCTTGAAATAGTTATGCCGCCGAAAGACGCCGCCGAAAATTGTGAACGGTGTCACGCCGCGCCGGCGCGTCGAATGGATATTGGCGGCGTCTCATCAAATAGGAAAAATCGGCGGCGGCGTGGCGTGGAGCGGCGGCGCAGATCTCTAACATAATTGTTCTTTTGTCCTATTTTTATTATTAAATATACTGCAATAGTTAGGACACGTTTTCTAGAGTGAATATTAGGTTTGCCATCTCGTATCTCGCGGCTTATATTGCAAGGCACCTAATATTAAAATCACCCATGTGTTATAATTAGACGGTATTTTGAACTGATGTCGCCCGTGTACTATATATTACGGATAGTTATTGTTCTCCAAGTCAGGTTTGGTTTGCTCGCGCAATATCGTGCGAGTGAGTTAAAGATGGTACCGTTTTAGCCGAGCCGTGCTTGAGACCTGAGAGAGACCGAAAAAACGCGAGAAACGCGACAATTACGTCGCCATCTGACAATTAGTAGTCGGTAAACGCTTCTTCGTGGCCCGCGAGACCCCGCCACGAATAGTTTTTCGAGATATTTATTGCTTAGCAGCAGTGAGCCACCTGAGCATCGTTTCCACTGATTTGCCCGTTCTCCATTCGTTTGCTTTCAGTGTAAGCATTAAATAATGTCCAATTGGTCACCGTGCCAAAATGTGTAATTTGGTGGACACTAATATGCCTTATTAAATCTGTATTATGTATACACTTATGCAATATTAAAGAATTAAACACATCGATCTCTATACTGATTTTTTACGAGATTGTTAGACCCCCTGAAATATATTTAATAAAATATTGAACAATTGGTTAATGTTTTTGCTATTACCTTTAACATTGCATGTAACAAGTTTAACAAATTTTTTTATTGTAAAATTTTAAAATAACTTTACTACTTTTCCACAGATTTTCTTATTTCATGTTTTGTGTATAATCGCGCATCAAGTATCCTTATTTGAATTTCAATTAAACCGAAACATCATCGGAAACATCTTCATTAGTAGCGTGAGTTTCGAATACAGTTCTTCGTCAGAAGACGAATGCGTAGATAATTAGAAGATGATCCCGCCGCTTAAAAGCTAGGTCTCTCACTCTCGACAAACCAAAAGATACACTGAAGACATTCTTCTTCTTAGTCGGGGCGAGTACTGCCATGTAACGGGGGATAAATATAAATATAAACAACATCGCCTTAAAAAAAGGAGTTGAGATTGATGAGGAAGAAAATTCTTCTGGGTAACTATATATTGCGTTCCGCAATTTCAACAGGGTACATCCCATAAACCTGGCATGTCTCTTTGAGGAATGAAATATAAAGTCTTAATTCTTGTTTAATCTCATTTCATATGGACCTTAATAATAATCTGAGCAATTCATCAAGTTTACTGTTATTATCATACCAATTGTAATATTATACATGATTTCAGAATATATACAGTAGATGCATTAAATAATAGAATGTATGAATTTACCTTAGATGCCTGCACTAGTAGTATCGGTGCCAATTCAACAACCAGGGTGGACATAGAAGAAAGAGATGATTCTCAGGAAAGAAGTCCGAGTGCAACTAGTGATGAGGAGAGAAAGAAGAGACCTCGTACAGCGTTTACAGCCGCACAAATCAAATCTTTGGAAACTGAATTTGAGAGGAACAAATATCTCAGCGTCGCTAAAAGATTAAACTTGAGCAAAAGTTTAAAGCTCACTGAAACACAGGTAATTAATTAGAATTTTACATACATACGTACACACATGCATATTGTGTACAGTAAGGTCCATTCGCAGGTAGTCAGTAAAGTGAGACAGATGCTCGCGAAATGCCATTTCGAGATTCGATATTGCTGACTCACTTTACTGACTACCTGTGAATGAACCTTACTGTACGTAATATGCAAAAGAAAAATATTTTCTTTAAATATACTATTTTTTCTTTGCGGATACGTTACTTTTATTGGAATCTATGTTCATAGTATGAAAGTGGACTACAATCCAAAAAATTGTTCTCATTCTACATCATAGTACATAATATATATCACAGAACAAATTACAACATCGATCAAACTTTTATCAATTTGCGTTCACACGATGAACATCAAGGCGGAGTGAAAATGCAAAAATTAATCGAATCGTTTGAGCTCAGGAAAAAAATATGTGGGTTGGCATCCGAAAAAAAGTAAAAAAAAAAAAATATTTGAAATCGGTTAATATCTTCTGTTCCCTTTTTTGATTTGAAAATTTAAAAAAAATTCCTATTGCTTAAAAAATTATGGTGAATTTTTTAAATGTTCAGTTTTTGCTAATAAACAATAACAAAAAATTCAAAAAAAATTTTTTTACTTAATTTAGAAATTTTTGGAAATGTGCAAAAAACATGTTTTTTGGATTTAGTTGTAGGTATGTACACATTTTGGAAAAAGTTCAATATGTCGAACCTGAAATTTCTTCAGCTTGAAACAAAAAAACATGTTATTATTTTGCTTTTTCGGAAAAAAAAATTTTCGTGGTGTTTACAGCGTTCAAAAATCGTAAATTTTACCTTTTTCAAACTTTTAAACACCACGAAAAATGTTTTTTTCCCCCGAAAAAGCAAAATATCAACATGTTTCTTTACTTCAAGCTTAAGAAATTTCACGTTCGACATATTCAACTTTTTCCAAAATTTGTGCATACGACTAAATCCAAAAAACATGATTTTTGCACATTTTCAAAAAATTCTAAATTGAGCAAAAATTATTTTTTGAATTCCTAATTTTTTGCCAAGTATTGTTAATTAGCAAAAACTGTACATATAAAAAATTCGCCATAATTTTTTAACCAATAGGAAATTTTTTGAATTATCAAAAATTTTGATTTTTAAATAAAAAGAAGGGAACAGAAGATATTAATTGATTTCAAAAAATTATTTTTTTACTTTTTTCGGATGCCAACGCAAACATTTTTCTCCCTCAGATTAATTTTTGCATTTCCATTCCGCCCTAATGAACATAGATTCCAATAAAAGACATTTTGGTTCATAGAATGTTCTTTCAGCGGATGCTTAATTTTGCGAGGATAAGGAATATGTTACTTAAAGCGAGGGGTAGGAATTCATGTAGTTTAGGTATGTTAGTTTCCTAAGTGGATGTGTGTTTTTAATAAATTTCGATCACGTCGCATATACTTCCGCAGCATCCAAGTTCACAGTTTTTGGGTTCCCGGGACCTCGAGATCAACTAGCTATGAATTATGAGGCCACAAGAATCGTAATAGCACCATATGTGCAGGCGCCAAGTCATGGCGCCATGGGGAAAGATCACCCCGTGTATATGGCTAATTAACACCTAACCACCCTTTTTCCATGTGTGTGTGTGTGTGTGTGTACAGATCTAAAACTTAAGTGATTTACATCTTCCAGTAAAATGTTACCAACATAAGAGATATTATTTTTAAATAACAATATAAATATAGGTAAATAGAAAATTATCAAGTTTCACTAAATGACCAATTATTGTTCAATAAGTTAAACATGAACATAAATCAAAAAATTATATTAATCAAATACATCAGATTATATAGACAATAATTATATCATCATTGCATGTTTTAAAAAGAAATTCACATATAATATGCAAATTGATGTAATGACCTATATCTGTATATTAGATTTAGATAAAAAATTTAATAGATATATAAAACGAGTTTTAGTAAAAAGAAAATAGAGTTTTCCACAAAGTGTGGAAAACTACATATGAAGAAAAAGTTTTTTTTACGTTTCTTTTCGTGCATTTTTGCACGTTACTGGAAAAGCTAGCATACTTCTGAAATTGTCAAATTTATCTATTAGATAACAGTTGCCAATAAATATATGACTTTTCCGTATTGAGTCAGATAATTATCTCAGTAATCTTTGTAAAGGGGAGTAGGATGAAAGGCGACGAGACACGTCGAGCTGCAGACATAACTGTCACAATATTTCTCAAAGTTAACGAGCTGCGGTAGCTACGTCGGACCAGAGAGGCGACGATTTTTTAATTAGAATATATTACACACAGTCCATTTCAACTGCACACGCCCTTGTACACCTTCACCTAAGTGGCAGAGGAGGCGAACGTGCAGTAATTTCTATGCCTATGGAGAGAATATATTATGTACACATTCAACTTAGACGTATTCGGTTTATCCAAGTTCCGCGACTCACGAAAATAAAACACATGTTAAACTATCACTGAAAAAATGGTTAGTTGGGCCAAATACTTTGGCTTGTAACATATGCCTCTACTACTTTATTAGTTGGGACGACTATTTTATTAGTAGGCATGACTATTCAGTTTGTTGCAACAACAATTTGAAAAGTTACTTCAACTAGTAAAAGTTTGTAAATACTAAAATAGTTTGTCAAGCTACTAAGCTAGTTAGCCCAGCAAACCATTTTTTTCAGTGATATTTCACATGTGTATTTAAAACGAGTAGTAAAGATTCCAAATATGAATTCTCACCTATATAATATAGGAGTGATTGGTAAAAAGTTGACCATTTGAAGCCCCAGTCATTTTCTACATTTCCCTTGATTAATAAATTTTTTCTAAAAATACCATTTAGAGTTAAAGATTTAAAAAATCGTTTCAAAGTCTGTCCCTCAAATATGCACCTTTTCTGTTTTAGGATAAAGCTCGAGAATAAATTCTAAATACGAGTTAAAATTAATTGTATGCTTACGAATATTTTTTTAATAGTTAAAAATCGATTTATCATCGCTAACTCCAAATAGCAGTAAATAATGATCACTATTTTAATAATATTATTTATAATTGAAATAACAAAGAAAAACAAATATTGAAACTTTGGAGACTCAGTAAAAATAAATCTCCAAAAAGGAATTTTTTCCATACTATCAAATATATTTGCCCATAATTTATTGAATATTTTTAAATAATTTTTTTAATTTGAATACTAAAAAATAGCTGAATTTTGGATTTTCGTACTCTCTTCATTTAGATTACAAAAACAAGAATACTTTTAACGATTTGAAACAAAATTTTTTTCAGAAAAATAATATAGTCTAAAATGGTCAACATAGAATAGATTACATATTCTGCAACACTTGAAAAAATTCAGTTCACCTAATAACTGATAAGGTGATAAGCATTAAAGATTTATTCTATTTAAATTTCTTAATATTTCTTTATATTAATTTTCCTACTTTTTACAGATAAAAATTTGGTTTCAAAACAGACGAACTAAATGGAAAAGGAAGTACACGAACGATGTTGAACTTTTAGCACAACAATATTATTCAAGTTTGGGAATTCCCGCCCCACGACCAATTTTCGTTGGCGATAGATTGTGGTATGGATCGAAATACACGTGTTCAATGTTCATTTTTATAGATATAAATTAGAGAATCCTAAACCTAAACAAAGAAAACTTGCTTGGGGTTTTTATGTCACCACCGTGAATAGCTTCCATATGGTGAAAAAACAATTGTGCAATTTTTCAAATTCGACCCCTAGCGTTATTCATAAAATTAAAAAATTATCCGCAATTATCTCTTCACCCAATGGAGGCTTTTTGTAGGGTGACGTAAAAAATCAAGCTATAAAAATACTACAAAAACTAATTTATTTGTTTTCAGGTTTTTTAATTATCCAGGTCAACCACAACCTGCAACATCACTTCTGCAAACGCATTTATCACCAATTCCTTTACCACCAGCTTTGCCCATTGTTCAACAATTACCGAGCAATTTGTCCCCTGGACAACACAATTCAATTTTTCATAATGTATCTTCAAATCATCCGACGTACCATATCACGCAAAGGATAGATTTCAGGCATCATGAATCGTAAAAAAATAATGAAATAAAATGTTATACGTTTTTACATTGTTAAAAAAATATTATATTCGTTTCGGTCAGTTATATAAAAATTATTGTAAGAAAAATATGCGGTACTGATCCAAACTAATAGGTGTTTTGAAAAGGGTCTCACCAGGTTTCAATACAAAAACGGCCCCCAAGCCAAATGAGATTTCGTGTCAACTGCACTGGTCTTTGATAAAAGGACCGTTGACGAGGGGACCAGCTTCATAGTCGTTCACGCTTCACTGATTCTTGATTCATAGACCACTGATCTTGATTCACTTGACCGGCCTACATCGCTCGGGCAGTCAGGGCCGCCAGACGTTGTTTACATCACGACTCTCTGCGCATTTACTTTTGTACGTTCAGAGACTATATACGCGGTCCTGAATGTTGACATAAGATGCTCGCTCAAATAGCATTGCTTAGTGGACCGTCTACCCCCGAGCCCGGTCCTTTTATCAAAGACCAGTGTATTCGAAGGCACTTGGCTTAAGATTGTTTTTTGCAAATCTTCAGCTCGATAGCCGCCATATTGGATGAGTAATCGTCGATTATACGAATTTCGTTTTTTACCATTTTTAGCTAAACTAATCATTGGAAAAATCTGAAAAAATTCACAGTACTTCTTGACATCAAAAGACATCTCCGTAAATTTTTTGTAAATTTTTGCGTGCGCGAAATTTGCAATGAAACAAATTGAAAAATTTTTGCATGCAATTTTTTTATTCAAAAAATCCATTAACAAAGTCAAGTTTTTCACCATGGATGAGTCCCCCCAGATTTTTAAATAATGTGGACAATACTCAAAAATAACGATTATTGTCAAATTTCATGGTTTCGATGGCGTTCGTTGTTAAAGTACCTTTGCCGGTTTTTTTTGTAAATACATTTTTTTATTGCTTGTAATTTATCAGTATTTTCAACAATGATAATGATAAATATTCTACATTGTTCAATTAATATAATTATTATTTGTCATCATCAAACAAATTTTTAAAAACACTGAACGCGTGGTTCTGTACCGCGCGAAATCAGTCTTCCAGGAAGTACACTGGTCTTTGATAAAAGGACCGTTGACAAGGGGACCAGCTTCATGGTCGTTTACGCTTCACTGATTCTGTCTC
>JBAGKK010010145.1:0-12113 GCA_037177015.1 Euceroptres primus
TTGTGATTGTTGCTAATCGCTTTCAATTTTACAATAGTTGTTAATCAAAGAATAATATATCACAAAATAAAATAAAATTTTTTATAAAAAAGTCAAAACACTGAAGCAATAAATCAGTCTTCCTCTACAGTCTACAAGATGAACTTTGAGTAAAAGTACAGGAAAGTCTCCTATTTCAAATCTACGACCTTCCCTTTCAATCTCACTGGAGTCGACGGCTCTGCTATGCACTCCATATACAAACACTTAAAAAACTTGCACTTTCCTTCCTTCTACCACAACTTTGTTTTTAAAAAAAATATATATATATATTCAAAACAAAACTACTTCCACTACAGCTTTACACCATACCCCGGTTCACATAATGTCCTTAGTCACCAGTCGTTTTCCGATAGTGACAACAGCAACTAGCCAATTTCGGTCCATAAATTTTAAATATGTGGTTTCCGAGAAAACGACGAAAAATTAAAGTTTATCGGCAATAAAGTGATTTACAGTGATGTGAGGAATAATTTCTTACACAATTGTCAAGGTATATATAAAATCGTATTTATAAAATAACTTATGAGATTCCAGAAATTCTGGATATTTTGAAATATTCATAAACAAACAGCGATTGTATCACAGGTAATTTCCGTTTTAGAAATAAACCACTGAAGAGGACTCACATGAGATTCGAAACGTTTGTATAAAAAACACCGTTTTTTTAATTTTCGATCCTAAAGCCCATGCAAAGCACCAACAAATTTTATAACCAGAGGGTCAATAGAAATCAACAAGATGAATTTTTATCAGTGTTTTTATGGTATAATAAAAGGCTTTCAATACATCATTTTTTAAACCCTCGGTTGTCACACCTCTCTCCAGACGGATACTTGTCATAGGGGGTCCACTGCACCCCAAACAGTTTTCAAATGGTTACTCTTTCTAAATTATCAGCGACATAAACACAAAAAAAATGTGAATGAAACTTCAATGTTTGTAGAATGTAGGTCAATTATTATAAAGTCAAGATTCAGCTGACTTATACTTTAAGAAGTTGTTGAAAATTGTCATTTCTTAAAGAATTTGGTTTCCCGAAAAAACCACAATTTTTTCAATTTTTGATATTTTTAGCTAAAATTTTATATGGTTATTGTTGAAATGCAATACTTTGAGAAAAAAAAATTTGTCCATCGATTTCTAAAAAAGGTATTTAGTTTGTATGCTGAAGATAGGCAATTTTTGTATTCAAAAATAAAAATAAGTTTGCCGAAAGCAAACTGATGCTTCTCTCGACATCGGATTAGACCGGCGTCATAGATAGGTCTTCAATCTTATGGTTAATGGCGTGGTTGGTGTCATATTACGTTACCCGTTAAATATATATTCATCACCAATGTTGGGGTTGGGGTCCACTGGGCCCCTAATGACAACCGAGGGTAAAATATGGAATGGTATTTAGTTGATAAAAATCAATACAATGTTCGTAATCATTAGTGACATGCGAAAT
The DNA here is from genome assembly GCA_037177015.1 of Euceroptres primus. Lineage (NCBI taxonomy): Eukaryota > Metazoa > Arthropoda > Insecta > Hymenoptera > Figitidae > Euceroptres > Euceroptres primus. Next base: position 1,493 of record JBAGKK010010145.1, read on the forward strand.
GACTTCGTGTCGGGTCGGGTTAGTCATCGGGCTGGGCCGGGTCCGTTTCGGATTCGCAACCCGGCCCAAAAACACGACCCGACACAAAAGCCCTACCCGAAAATACGAACCAACCCAAAAGTTCCATTTGAAAATTTCTGAAAATTTTCAAATGAAACTTTTGGATTGATTCGAACTTTCGGGTGGGGTTGTGAACCCGAAACCGGACCCGAAAAAAACCCGACTCAACCCGTCAAACTCGGGTTTTTTTTAAATTTTGCACACCGCTAATAATCATCTTCAAAAAAAAAATTTCCTCATCTAAAAATTTTTGAATTTTGAATTTTGCCGTTTATAAGTGAAACTTTTTTCCAATTTTGGAAATATTGCAATATTATAAGTGCCCAATTTATTCCTTTTGACGAGACGAATCGATTGACCTATTTTCAAACCTTTTATGAGCATCTATATTTATAATAGATAAAATTAATTTTTTGTACGTTTATATCAGAAAAAGTTTTTTAATTTTGGGAATATAGAAATATTATAACAACCAAAACTATTCCTTTTGAAGAGACGAATCGACTGAGCTATTATTAATTAATTAAAAAGCAACCTTTATGAGGAAGCAAAGTGTTCATGAAATTATCACAATTAAGGTATACCCCAAACTAGTAACTGCTTGGCAGCAATTTTTAATAAATTAATAATAAATATTTAATTGATAGGAATGGGATTCCGTCCGTAAGGCCAATATTGCTAAAAGGATACAGTTCACAGGGATTCAAGTTTTATACCAATTACGAGAGTCGAAAAGGTCGTGAGCTGGTAAGTTCAATGCCTTGAAGTTATATGACTAAAAAATTCAGATTTTTTAATAAAAAGGCAAATTTGTTTTTAGGAAGAAAATCCAAATGCAGCATTAACTTTCTTTTGGGAAGCATTGAGACGCACGGTAAGTGTTGTTTTTACAAATTCACAACGCAGGAGATATTATAGCCATTGTGCAAAAAAATAATTGATACGAATTGAATAAAATTAGTTTTTTGAATTCGTGTTAATTTGAAAAAAATCCCACTTTCTGAATTTTGAATTTAGAAGAATGTAAATGAATTTGCGCTCATAAATTCAGGAAAATTTGATTAAGGGTTTCAAAACTTCAGAATTAAAACGAAATGGTAATCTCCCAATTTGCTCATCAAATTTGTACGAATAGAAGATTCAAAATTTAAATACAGTCTTCTCGAATTTACACAAATTGTCATATTGGTTTAATTCTTATTTGCGGCAAAATGGGATTCAAATAAATTCGTATCAATGTTTTTTTTTTGTTGGGCAGCTATAGATTAAAAAGTCAGCAGCTGTATAAAAGTTTCGGTATGGTGTGATTGGTTGGCTCTTGAAGTTCTACCAAAAAGAAATTAACATCAAAATTAAAACAAAAAATTTCTCACATAGTTTATAGACAAAACATAAGAGAATCATTTTCACACATGACCCCGGAAATGTTGCAAACCGTAGCTTGTTCAATCTATAAGTAGCTATGGATCGAAGGTCTACATATTGTTAGAATTTGCTGTTGTAGACAATAAATTCTGATCGCAAATTTCCTCTGAAGAGGCGCTCTCGGCACTAAATAAGGGAAATTTTAAAATATAAATTATTTAAAAACTAATTCAGGTTTAGAAATTATAAATATGTAAATGATATAAATTACTGGTAATAATATCTTAGCAAACAATATACACAAATTTGAAAATTTTTAGATTCGTATAGAAGGAACAGTTGAGAAAACGTCGTCTGAAGATGCCGATAGCTATTTTGAGCGTAGGCCATTTCATAGCCAAATAGGCGCATGGGCCAGTAAACAAAGTGCTGTGATTGCTGGAAGAGAAATACTGATGATTCGAGAACGAGAACTTTTGGCCCAATTTTCTAACAAAAAAGTTGAACGCCCAAAATGTTGGTACGTCAAATTTTTAAATAGTTGTCATTTAATTGTTAAAGAATAACAGCCGAAACAAACAACGGAGGATATATACACAACCATTGGACATACACTACTGGTCAAAATTGTGGGACCGCTTACAAAAACCGTATTAAAAACATTCCTGCCTTCCTTGGTGGGTATCTCATCAAGAAATAAAGCTATAGAGAGTTCTAAAAAAGCATCGGAAAGCTTTTTAAATTCGGTGTCTAATAAGCTCTATTTAAAGTATTTTTAATAAATACAGGTCGAGATAGCGTCTGAAAAAGACCGGCGTAATTTCTGTTTTTGGCAAATTTTCATTCTTTAGCTCCAACTCGCTGCATACTTTTAGGAAAGTGATGGGAAAAACTTGACACTTCTAAAATTGTTTTTGACTCGATTTAGAACTGAGATTTCAGACTTTAACTTAGCGAAGGTTCAAATTTTTCCCATCTTTTCTCTAAAAAATGCAGCGAGTTAAAGTTAAAGAATGTAAATTTTCCAAAAAACGGAAATTACGCCAATCTTTCTCACACGCTATCTCAACTTGAAATTATTTAAAATACCTCAAATAGAGCTTATTAGACGCGGAATTTAATAAGCTTTTTGATGTTTTTTTAAAAATCTTTATACCTTTATTTCTTGATGAGATATCCACCAAGAAAGACAAGCATGTTTTTAAAACGATTTTTGTAAGTGGTCCCACAATTCTGACTGATAGTGTAGGAAATTTTTCTGATTTCTTTCTGTTTATCGCTGCGTACTCGCACTGCATAGAATATGCATATTTTATGCAGTATTATGCAAAATTAAATAACAATGTTCAGTAAGCTTTAACGTTTAAGTTTCTGATTTTAAATGAAAATTTCTTTCATAGTATAATAAAATATGCCTTCTTCGAGTTCTATACTGAATCACTATAAATTATATATTAATATTTCCTTGTTTATCATTTGATTCGAATTCAAAATTTAATAGATTCGTTGAAAATTGAATAATTGTATTAAAATACGTATTCATATCCACCCTTTAACAATCAAAAAATTTGGAATATTCCAGATTCGGCAAAATAAAGAGAGGAAAGTTTGAAACATTAGAAAAGTCTATTATTATACAATAGGGCGTATCGAAAAAAAAGTTCTTTATTCGTAGTTATAATCGAGGGGCTGTTCACTCTCGAATCAGACGAGCGCCTTAGAGCGCCTTATTTACTGTTGATTTACCTTATTTCTCCTTATTTCGCACTGACTCCTGCGCTAACCAGCACTAACGTCACAAAGATGAACGGTGCGGAGTCGAAAGAGTAAGGGAGACATATTCTGTGCGATTCGAGAGTGAATAGCCCCTCGGTTATAATGGGGATCGAAAGTTTCTTTTGGGAGTCAAAAACACTCCCCTAAATTAAAAAAAAATAAAAGTTTCTTCTGTCTCCGTATCGCAGATAATGCCATAGACATCACAAAAAGCGATAAGCTTCATCATATTTGATGGCCAACAATTTTTTTACGAGATCTAAGTTATCAGAAAAAATATTTCGGAGTGTAGCGGTAAAGTCATTAAAATATTTTTACTCTGCCTAAACCTTGAAGTTTCAATAAATCGTAAAAAATCTAGTTTTTCGCTATTTTCTTAGGGTTACAGCAATGTTTGATACACACTATTTGATTATCAAAATATGTGTGCTATACGTTAACGCAAATTACATTGAAATAATTTTTTTGTAACACGTGCACGGAATGTAACACTTCCCGTGTATGTAGAGCGTGCGGAAAGTTTCCAATTTCAGGCAGTGCGATAATATACTATTACTGATGTGCCGTAATACATTCCTTGCACTTGTTACAAAAAAGTATCGTGTGCGATATGCGCGGAAAGTTGGCACTTCCAACTCGTGTGAAGTGTGCAGCACTCGTCGGGAACTGCCAACTTACCGTAATTATCACACAATATATACTATTAAAGTCCAGACAAATTGTACTGTCATGTGGAACTAACTATATGAGGCAGTTTTTTTGCTTAAAGTCTTCATTAAAGAGTACAAAAGAATACTCTGAGTTTACTGCAATTAATTCGTACCGCATCCCAAAATGTTTGTTTGAAAAAGGTCCAAAAAATCACATTTACGTGGATTGACCATTTCCTGTACTTCTTAGGTCAAATGTATCTGTGAAAAAAAGAAAGCGGATAAAATTCTACGAAAATTAAAAAAAAATCGAATGTTCTAGCTTCAACAGTTTCCAGGTTTCACAGATTCACATGTACCTGCTGCACAACACAGACGGGATGTGGTCATTGAAAATTTTATTTATCGCTGCTTTCGTTGTCATTCTTCGAATTGGGTACATACGCACGTATTTCGTAAAAGCATCAATCGTAGATAGGATATATTTAAATCCTCCTTTAGATGCCGGTAGTGGCCCATAAAAATCAATTGACAAAATTTCGCCTAGTTTTGTCGGCGTGTAGTTCCTCATTTCAGCAAAACATTTTTGATTGGTGACCTTGTTCTTCTGGCAAGAGTCACAACTTGACAATCTTTGTCTGATCGTTTTTGCTAAGCGAGGGTAATAAAAATATTCGTTTAGCATTCTGAATATTTTTAATGCACCGACATGCGCATACAATTCGTGGCATTCGTCGATCAGATCGTTAATTATCCCACTAGTTAAGCATAGCTTTTTCTGGTTTCCTGCGACCAAATAGAGTAGTCCTTCATAAATTTCGAATTTCTTCGTTTTTCCGGCTTCGATGTCCTTGATCTTTTGTAGAGTTATCGAGTCTTCCTTTTGTTCCTTCGCGCAGGAAGGTAGTAATTTTGTAGCCTTTTCCAAAATTCTGACGATGGCCTTTTTGCTAGAGCACACAAGAATATTCTTCCCTCACTGATGTCGAACGGATATCCATATTCCGCTGAGGGCAATCGACTCAGCGTGTCCGCGACAACGTTGAGTTTTCTTTCACAATATTCTATGGTGAAATCATAATCTTGTATGGCCATAATCCATCTCGTAAGCCTACCACTAATCAATTTGCACGTTTTTAGGAAGGTCAACGCTTTGTGATCAGTACGAATGACTAATTTTGCGCCAAGAACATACGACCTAAACTTCATCAAACTCCAGACTATTGCCAACAATTCTTTTTCGGTGGTGTAATACGTTAATGCTGACCCCTTCAACGTCCTACTCGCGAATGAGATCGGCATGTGCCCACCAGTTTTATCTAATTGAAACAGAACTAGCTAGTGCCCGCCACTAGCTAGTGCTAGTGACGTAACCCTAGTGCTACGTCACTGGCGTCGGTTTGGAGATAAAATGGCTTGGATAAATCAGGATAACTCAGGATGACGAATTCACAAAATAGATTCTTTACCGTACCGAAAGCTACTTCCTTTTCGGAATCCCATATCCATCTGGTTCCGGTCTTTAACAATTCCAAGGGAGGAACGATTTCTTGAGCGTGTTCTCGTGTAAATTTTGTATAAAAATTAATCACTCCTAAAAATCCTCTTAATTCCTTTAAATTTCGCTGAGTCAGATAATTTTTTATCGCTTTTATCTTCTCCGGATCCGGTTTGATTCCTTCAGCTCTCAATACGTGACCTAAGAAATTTAATTCCGGTCGGAAATATGCGATTTCTCGAAATTGATCGCCATATTATGTTCCTCCAGTCATTGAAAAAGTTGTTGGAGATGGTTCTGATGATTTGGGAAAATATTGGGACATATCATCGATAAAAGCAATTTCAAAATCGCCTAGCCCACGAATAACTAAATCTAATGCCGTAACGAGTGCGCCCGTGTTTGTTTTCAAACCAAACGTAGTCACACAAAATACGTACGATTTTCCCTCGATAAGAAAACCGGTATATTGCATGGAATTCGGATGTAAAGGCACTTGCCAAAAGCTGCTCACTAAGTCTAGTGACGATATGACCTTGACGCCCGAGCATCTCTGAAACAATACTTTTGTCGTTTCCGCACGCTCGCAATCACTAATAAGAATGTCGTTCAATTTACGCGCGTCTAAATATATTCTGAGCGATCCATCCTTCTTTTGAGTAATTACTAAGGGACTCACATACGGTGTGTTTGCCCTTTTAATAATTCCCAATTCGATTAATGTTTTTATTTCGCGATTTACATTTTCCCTTAAATGCATTGGGACTAGATACGTGCGAATGAAAAATGGCCTATTATCATCTATCTTTAATTCATGTTCGTAAATATCAATTCTGCCCGGGTTTTCAAGAATACTGTTCTATAACGCGAAATAAGCTTGTAAAATCGTTTCTTATCATTATTACCGAGAAGCGTGCATCAAGCGACCTTCTCATTAATCTCGGCATCTTTTAAATAAAATTCGTAACCGATTATTACGGCTGATGTCGAGCTGCGGAACAGGGGAACACAGCGGATGGTGCCTTCCCCCTCCATGCTACTACCTTTCCCGCAACGTAGCCTTAGCCGTCGAACGGACAATGCTCAATAAAGGTCATTAGTACGAATGGTTCTTTTAGAAAAGGCGAAAAAATGTGGTTTTGCACCTAGCGATTCGAAAACAAGATATTCATGATCTACGACTTTTTACGACTCAATTAATTAGATTCGTTTATTTATATGCTAGTATTATATCATTCACAATATGTACATATTTCCCAAGAATTTTTAAACACGCCAGCATGGACAAAATCTATTTCGTAGAGTTTGCTGCCTAAACCTGGGTAAAGTGTGAAGGGAAAATTATGGGAAATGTGAGTATTTTTAATGAAAAGAACACATGACTGAAATCGTAAAAAGTCGTAGATCATGAATATCTTGTTTTCGAATCGCTAAGTACAAAACTGCACATTTTTTCGTCTTTTCCAAAAGAATCATTAGTATTAATGACCCTTATTGACCATTATTCGTTCGACGGCTAAGACTGAGTTGCGGAAAAGGTAGTAGTATGGAAGGGGGGGAAGGCACCACCCGCTGTGTGCCCCTGATCGTTCCGCAACTCGACATCAGCCATTATTACGACTCACCCCTACATGAGTATCGTGATAGTCGCTGGTTACTTAAGCTTCAGTTGGCTTGTATTGTTCGTGGGATTAAACAACCTGTTATTAGAGTTCAAATTCTGGCAATCCGTCCAAATGAGCTCCTAGCGCATGGGTTGAAAATTCGGATTAGATTCAAAATTCGGCTCCAAAACTCAGTCTGCTTTCACGCGCTCGGAATTTTCTTTAGAGATCGGACTTCTTGATTGTTTATCCACATGAGCTCCCAGCGTATGGGTTGAAAATTCGAAGTCAACTTAAAGGCCGATTCTATTTTTCTGGTAGCGATCGAAAATAACAAACAGTGTAATCTCTCGGCGTTCAAAATACTTGAAAATTTGAAAATCGTGGGTTTCGATTTTCAAAGTGAAACACAAGTTGCTAAATCTCAGATTTTTGGCAACGCCTAAAACCCTAATTTTTTCTGAGAGGAGGACTGGGAGACAAAAGCTTTCCAAAATTCTCATGAATGGAGAGCAGCGTAAGTTAGGTGCCCCTTCTTGCGCCAAACTCCATGAGCTAGAGGATTGCTTCTCCTGAGAATAAATATACGCTTCTCACCTCGTAAAGAGGATCAAAACGTAAGAGAGCAAGACCTCTTAGCGAGCCGTTTTTATAGTTTTGGGCCTCTGGCCTCCCCACTATTGGTCCTCGGTATATCCGGCGTGTGGCGTTTCTTGATTCGCACGGTCATCGATCTCCTACTCTTTGATTGATTTCGCGCGCACTTTTTCCTTTGGCCGTCAATCTTTGGCGCCTTTTCTCACCCCCCTAATTCTATTGGTCGGATCTCTTGACATTTTTGGCGCTATTTTCTCCCACCGAATATTTATTCTTCCGCGTACTTATTTATCGCTTCCGTCCGGAATATTCTAGAATCGTCTCGATTCTCAGTACCGTATCATTTTTTGTCTAGTGCCCTTATTTTTAAATTGATAATTTAATATTTATAATTTATAATTAAATATTTCATTTTTCTTATTGTTTTTCTTATTTTATTTTTATAGTAATTAATATCTTATTATTGAGGGCCATTTGGACCGTCTCAAACAGAAAGTATGAAAGGTGCACAATTAAAACAATTTTATTTTATTCCAGACTTTTAAAAAACACAAGAATATCCATTGCAAATGAATTTTGGCGTACAATTATATTATTTAGGAATAAGGAATTCAGCTAAGTTGGCTTATGTAACACCTCTTTTATCAATCAAATCGTGGTAGGCACTTAACATTTTCGGTCTCCTTAAAAGTAAAATTATGCTTCATAATTAAAACCACATCACAGTGAGACATTCACTTATCTTAAACTTTGTACACTTTCCTGACATGGCAACATCTCAATTTGAGAGTACGTACTTTCTATAATAAAATAATTATATGATTTCGTGCTAAGAGCGAACTATAAGAAAAGCAGTACAAGAAGTTACTCTATCACATCCATCTTTTTGAAAAGTAATGTTAGACTTCATAAAGTAACGGCAGTACTCAAATCAAAAATAGTAAAAACGAACGAACGATCTTTCAAAATTTCAAATTCTTTTTAAGAAATATATTTTGGAAAAATAGCGTACAAATTAAGATTGCACTACAAAAACTACGGGTTGACAAAAAAGTCTATACATCGTCTATTTTTCGTTAATGCTTCAGAGCAACTGGAATGTTTCTAACCAAGTCGTATTAGGGGTGAGAAAATTGAAATTTGGATGTGTATATCGAGTGTATTATAATGATAGCTACTCTCTATCTTTATCAATCCCATATGAGGATATTCCGTAAAAATTGTACATTTGACTCTTTTATAAAATTATCAATATAAACTTCTTTAGGGTTCTTGGGTATATTTTAAAGTTAAAATTTTTTACTTTTCCGAACAAAAATGTTTTTGATGTTCTCCAACTTGTTTGCTAAAATCTGCTAGGGATATTCTAATAATTTGAGCTAAGTAAAATAAAGTTATTTTTGACATCCGAAAGTATAACAAAAATTTGAAATCGGTTGATGCTTTTTGTTCGGTTTTTGAATTCGAAAATTCAGAAAAATTTCCATATGGACCAAACTATTATGGCGAAATTTTTGTTAATAAAGTTTTTTCTAGAGAACAACTACAAAAAATTAGAAACAAAAAAAAACTCTGAGCAAGTTACAATTTTTTCAAATTGTGCAAAAAATATTTTTCAAATGTGAGTAACTACACTTAAAAAAAAATTTATATAGAATAATGTCAAACTTGAAATCTCAACAGTTTGAATCCACAAAACATGACATTATTTTGTTATTAGGAAAAACATTGTCGTGCTTTTTAAAAAGTTTCAACATCGTGTATTCTTTTCTAAACGATTTTCCCGCTTTAAAAACTGAAAATATTTTTCTTATAGCAACATAATAATGTCATGTTTCTTCGATTTAAACTAAAGATATTTCAAGTTCGACATATTGTGCAACGTTTTCAAAAACAATTTGAAATCAAATAAGTTGAAAACAGTCATGTTCATTCACAGCATAAACCTTCACTTTCCAAGAAATTCATCAAAATATTTTAGCTTAAAGTGAAATTTAAAACTCAAAAACCGAACAGAAGACAATAATCGATTAAAATTTTATTCTCTACTTGTTTCGGAAGCTAACCCACAACTTTCTTTTGCTTGGCTCGAATGATTTGGATAATTTCATCCTGCTCTACTGAATACTTATTAGAAACAAAGTTTTAGTCTTCATTTTGTATGAAAAACGTGCTTAACAAATACTGCATACTTTTTAGGAACAGACAATCGAATGATTTTAACACGTAAGTGTGAAAGTGAAATTTAAAATTCAAAAACCGAACAGAAGACATTAATCGATTAAAATTTTATTCTGTACTTGTTTCGGAAGCCAACCCACAACTTTCTTTTGCTTGGCTCGAATGATTTGGATAATTTCATCCTGCTCTACTGAATACTTATTAGAAACAAAGTTTTAGTCTTCATTTTGTATGAAAAACGTACTTAACAAATACTGCATACTTTTTAGGAACAGACAATCGAATGATTTTAACACGTAATTAAAATTAATAATTATTTTAATTATTAAGTTAGGAAGATATAGAGAAGAGGGGATTAAAAGAGATAGACATGCTTCTGAATTAACAAGGAGATACAAAGAGATAGACGTAGATAGACGAGAGACAGGAAGGTATTGATAAGGAGGTAGGCAAGGATAGGAAGAGATAAAATATCTCTATCGCTTTCAATCCTAGAGACTGAAAGAGATATAAAGAGATATGATTTATCTCTTTACTCCCAGCAGGTTCCATACAATCGAATGGCGCTATTAGATTTTCCGTAAATCGCGTTTTAAAATAAATTGTTTAAACAATTGAAAAATAAACTTTTTATTCGTGAAAAAACACATTTTGATCAAATGTTTTCATCACAATGTTACTTTCTGCTATGTCTATTGGTCTGACAATGGGCCCTAATAGTTTTAAAAATTGTTTATAACGGTATAGATTGTTTATAAATAATTATTTTATTACAATTTTTTGTTACTAAATACCATTCTCCTTCAGGAAGAAGGTGATAGTAATAATAATAATGCCGATGAGGCAGACCCGGACACCTTATGGCACAATATACAGAACACAATTAAAGC
>JBAGKK010010156.1:0-12113 GCA_037177015.1 Euceroptres primus
AACAAGAGCTAACAACATGAAGAATAGATATTTTGAAGACGCAGTACAATGATTCGCTTCAAGTACGTGTAAGCCGTTAAATTGGCAACTCTGTAGAAAGAGACAACTTCTCTGCCATGTATCTTTCGAACGGTGATAGCCTGAACCCTTTTTTTTTTAATTTCTTCGGAATTGAAAAACGAAGAGAATGACACCTGGAACAGTAGGAAAAAAAAATTTTCAGCTAGATATGCAGTTTTTTGTAAAACAACTTTTTTTCCGTGTTTTTCATAAGTTTTTCTAGATTATCTCGGCAACCGTATAAGATATCACAGAAACAGAAACATTCTATCTCCTGATTTGTAATTTTTCAAAAAAAATGTTGATCCAAAAGATCTCGAAAACTTGACGTGCTGCAAAGAAATGGAGTCCAGATTCGGATTCAGCACAAAAGCTACTCTGAAAATGACATATCTCATTCCATGAGCACATAGGTCATATTTTGTTGACCAGTGTTACCCAAGAAATTTCGTATCACATTTTTCACCGAAGACCAAGTTTCTCTCTCAAGGTCAGTTAGGCAATTGTCGAATTCTTTGACGTTCATGATTTCGCGAATTTGGGGCCCTACAAACACACCTTCTTTGATCTTCGCGTCACTTAATCTGGGAAATTTTTGCTTCAAAAACAGGAATCCATCTCCACTTTTGTTCATTGCCTTTACAAAGTTTTTCACTATTCCAAGTTTTATATGCAGGGGTGGAAAAATAATGTCAGGATCAACAAGGGGTTCTTGGGCTACATTCATTTTTCCCGGCTGTAGTTTTTTTCTTTCTGGCCAAACTTTTTGAATGTAATGCTTATCTCTGTCACGACTGTCCCAGTAACACAAGAAGCAGCAAAATTTCGTGTATCCTCCTTGCAATCCAAGTAAAATTCCAATTACTTTGAAGTCACCACATATGCACCACTTAAAGAGATTGTAATTAATTTTATTAAGAAGTAACTTCATCACGTTGTAGCATTCTGTCATATGGGTTGCATGAGGCACAGGTATAGATGGAAACTTATTACCATTATGCAGAAGAACGCATTTCAAGCTAATTTTATTTGAATCTATAAATAAACGCCATTCTTCTACTTTGTGCCCATGCCCAAGTGAAAGCATCAATCCATCCACATCTTTAGAATACACCAGCCTGTCTTCTGCGGCAAAATATTTTCTTAGGTCTTTCTCTTCATTGCGGTATGTAGTTTTCACACCAGCTTCTACTAAATTCTTTCCCTTTAATCGAGAGCCTAAGATTTCCGCTTTTTCTTTTGATAAATTGAGATCTCTTACTAAGTCGTTCAGTTCAAGCTGATTAAATAAAACTGTCATCCCTTTATAACGCTTACTTTCTGGTGCATCCTCATCAGAATTAGGTTCTATACCTTCTCCATCTAAATTATTTTGTGTTGCACATACAGTCCTATAAACAGGTTTTGTTGTAGACGAAACCCTAGGGTATTTAAAGTTTGTTGTAGTTTTTGCTCTGTGCCCTGATATACTTTCTATATTACAAAATTAACAATCAGTGCTGTGGTTTACTGGTTCTCTCCAAACATAGGTGTGGTAAATGGAAAATTTGGATAATTTCCACAATTTGCTAACCTTAGTTTAGTCGTACGTGTCCTACAACAAATGTTAGGTGCATAATTTTTATCTGAATCTATAGCTGCAATATTAAAGTATAGCTCATAGCCTTCTTTAACTCCACCTGCGAATCTCTCTTTTTTGTTACTTGGTACAAAAACACCACATACATAACAAAAGTTATTGGGATCGTTTTTACAAGTAACTAACGTTTCCTAACCACTGGTAGCCATTTAACCAACACCAAAAGACCCAGCGGGAATCTCTTGATGTGAGGAAGACTGTTGCTCATTTGTGGATGAAGCCCCTCTATCCAAAACTTCAAACGCAGTCTGTTAATTGGTGGTATCACCGACCTCACCTCGATGATGCTTACGACCTGCCATGACGGCGTAGATTTTACCCAGGGTCTTAGCCAGACAAACTCCGTTACCACCGTCAGAACGAGGAGGTACCCTGGTGACAGCACAGAAAAAACTGAGGGCGTAAACTGTCTTTGGTTCTTATAAAAGTCGTCAGAACCGTCTTTAAAATTAAAAGCCACCAGCTTCGATCGCTAAAATGAAGTTAGCTGACGGTTAGTAAAGGTGCCCTGGTGACAGCACAGAAAAAACTGAGGGAGGAAACTGTCTTTTGTTCTTATAAAAGTCGTCAGAACCATCTTTAAAATTAAAAGCCACCAGCTTCGATCACTAAAATTAAGTTAGCTGACGATTAGTGAAACAGCCGAATCGGATAAGTGCGATCAAAAACATAGGCGCAAACTATATATCGAGAACGGTTAGCGGTAGAATGAATTTTTTTTAGTTTTGTTTGTTACTAAAAAACGAAAAAAATAACCTATTATCTGTGTATAAATCTCAATTATTTTGTCAGTTAAAAAGATTTCTAAAAAACTCTATTTCTTTCGTGTTTTTTCAGGTTTTTAGCAAATATCTCGGTAACCGTTAGAGCTATTGAAAATATGAGGTTGTCGTTGGATTCAACATTAAAGAATGCATCGAAATCATGTCTAACATTTCAACAACAAAATTATTTAGTACATTTTGCACTAAGATAAACAAATTTTCATTAAAAAATTAAGTTGCAAATATATTGTAAATAAGATGTGCTGGAGACAAACGGATTCCAGATTTGAATTCAGCGCAAAAAAATACTTCGGAAATGTCGCATCCCACAGATGCTTTGTCGTTTTTGTTGACCAGTGTACTAGGACCGTACTCTTATTTGAGACCTGTCTCGGCCTAGGGGGTAGACCTGGAGAGTCGTGTTCGTCGGGCGTGCAAGTAGGGTTTCGCCCACGCCTCATTTTTGACATCGTGAAGTATTTGCCGGTGATTCTAAAACGGCCTGTTGGAGGACCGTGCAGTGAGGAATTTGTCTGCCGACTCTAGACTTCATCAAATTCGGTCGCGACCGCTGTTTCTAATAGGGTAGTGAAGATCAATGGCTGGTAGGCACGTATTGCTTGACGAATTAAAGGTCGGAGTAAGACCAGTAGAGTGGCGGCTTTAGTTTCCTCCGTAACAGTGGGTTGGACGCGTTGGAAAAGCAGGAACTTTCTTTGTAAGAATGGACCTACAGGTTCCTTAGTTCCCTGGTGCACGAAATACAATTGAGAAAGCAGCCGTCCTTTTGTGATCACGCCATTATAACAGTGGAGTAAGAGCTCTTGAAACCAAACCCAGGAGTAGGGTAGGCCTTGGTACGTGTCCCACCATTTCCTCGCGTGCCCTTTTAACGCTTTGACTACGACACTGACTCGTTAATTATCCGTATTTTCTACTGTTCGGAAGTACGTTCTCATCTGGTGGATGAATGAGTTCGGGTCTTCATGGTGTTCGTTATGAAACTCAAGCAATGGTGGGGGTGGAGCGGAGATGGATTGAAGAAGAGAGATCAGCTCTTGCCAGTTGATGGAAGGCGAAGAAACTGCTTTAGACTGTCGTGCTGAGCGATTTGGTGGTGGATCTGGACTGTTTGGAGGTAGGAGAGTGGCTCCTGGAGGAATTTTTCTTCCTGGGGGGGGGGGGAATTTCCTCTTCGCGAGGGCTCTGGAGCCGATGGGGGCTCCTGCCTTGATAAGGGCTCTTGATCCCATGGTGGATCGTCTCTTGATGCGAGTTTACCCTTCAGGAGAGGGCATCCATCGGTGAGTCGGTTATGCTATTTGGAATGCTTCTTCAGGGTCTAAAGCCCAAGAGGAGGGGTCCGTCTTCGGGAAAATGAATTGGTGGAAGGCTCACCAGATGCGTTACTTTTCCTTCAGGCTTAGTGCCTGGACTAACGAGCGACATGCGCGTGAAGGTGTGCGTAACATGGCGGCTGGGACGAGAGTGCTCGTTGCCGACGGGGCTTCTCAGTTTAAAGGGGAAACTGGCGAATTGGTACACTTTACTCTGAGGTACAGAGAAAAATGTCGGTAGTGGGGTGCTCCCCTGCACTGGGTGTAGGGGTTTCATCTGTTGCGCCGTGGAGGGTAGGGGGAAACTTTGGTTCGTCATGTTTGTGAAGTGCAATTAAATTGTGAGGTTAGCCACAGGGGGTTTCTGAGCGTACGGAATGCCCTGGAGACGACCCTCTGTTGGCGGTTGTTGAGCGCGACCGGGTATTTCTGCACTCCCGGAAGTGAGAGGTTGTGGAACTGAATAGATCCTTATGATTTTCGCGCGCAGGCAGGACTCAAGTGGATCTGGATATTCAACAGGCCGGAATTTTTTCGCTGATCGGCTGAGTTGCTGTCTCAGATTTGGAAGTCGATTCTTAAGTCTCCTTGATAGATGCGCGTTCTTTCCAACTTTGTTCGAAGATTCGGACCGATCTCGGGAAATCAACAATAATTAAGTTAGAAAAAATTAAAGTAATTAAGTTGCGGCTAATTATCACACGTCAACGTAGCCCGTTGAAAAATATCCATTTCGCGAGTGAATTTTTTAATTAAATTATTTTTAAAACTAAGCAAAGTACGAGTTAGTGAAAAGTGCTGCTTATAACATTATATACGAATTTCCCAGATTCATTTCTATTAAATGGAAATAATTCGACTGTCCCGAAGAAAACTGTCTTAACAAAGATTTCCGGAAACAGAGTGTATCAACTATATTCTACTTCGCTAGAGTGTCGTATCTCTGTGTATTAGTAAATGGAGATACGACACTCTAGCGAAGTAGAATATAGTTGATGCACTCTGTAGTCGGAAATCTTTGTTAAGACAATTTTCTTCGGGGCAGTCAAATTGTGGACTCATCTCTGATGAATTTGGAAATAGATTTCGGGGAATCCTGGTAAGTTTCAAAATTGTATCTAAAGTACTTTTTTTACAGTGAAGTTTTGAATATTTGTAAAAATACACATTTTGACACGCCACTGCAAATATATTTTTTAGCTATTATTTTCATTTAAAATTGATATTTAAGCAAAAGAATAAAAAAATTTAAGTGTTATTTATTGCTGTATCATCACCAGAATAATTTTGAATAAATAGTTTTCTAGTTTAAGGACTTTCAAATACGGTTAATAATATTTGAAGATTGTAGGGGAATGGCGGGTGAGTTGATGCACTCTAATTTCTAAAAAATTATAAACCTTAGATGATTCAAACCATTGTCATCAAGTATATTTATGTTTCAAGTCAGGCCTGTCCAAGTAGGAGCGCGCCATCCCAAAGCAGATGTTTCGCAATCCCTTCCAATGTAACTGCTAAGCTAAGTCTACCATCTCCGATCACCTTAGCTGAAGAAGCAGTGTTGGAAGGGAAGGCGAAACATCTGTTTTGGGATGGCGCGCTCCTACTTGGATAGGCCTGTTAAACCGCAAAACAACTCACAACATCAAGAAATGTAAAAAATTGTGTGATAAGAATTTTGCCGACTTTATCATTGCTCACGAAAGGCGACTATAATCTCTGTAATCGAACCCTGTTGATTATAACAATTGTACCATTTTAGAGGACTCATCTTTCAGTAAACCTATCAAAAATGCGAAACCATTAAAGCAGTCCGGCTTGAAAGTAATGGAAAAAATGTCTATTGAAGAATGCGGCAAAAAGCTTAAAATTTTTCCAATCGTTTGTAACTCTGCATCAAAGCAAAAGAAAGTGAGTCTCAAAATATTTACATATGTTGTAACTTTAAGTACATATAATCAGAATTAAATGTTATTTTTGTTAATGTTTTGTTTTTGATAACAAAATTTTTGTTTTTTGACAGGAAAACCTGTCAGCTAGAATCACTCTTTCTCTTAAATTCTTTTTGCTCAATTGATGCATTTCACAGGTCAGGAGTATTGTACCTTGGCGACCTGTCTTTTTAAATTGACACTTTTTTCAATTTATATTCTCCGTATTTGTTTACCTTGGTTTTAAGGTTGGGTCTCTCTGTCGGATCTCATGAATCATCCAGTATTAAACCTTATTCTGTCAAATCAGACCACTGACTCTTGTTCTTATTTTTATAAACTTTTCTCGAGAGCTTGAGAGCTTCAAACTCTCACCTGAAGCGGATCCGCCCAGGAAGTACACAGTTGTCTAATGTCAACAGGCGGTGTAATTACCACTTTTTGAGAGCTCGCCTCGTCGCGGCGTGCTGCTGCCAGTGGCCTCACACTCACTCGTTGGAAGGAACAGTGAATTCTCACCCACGCATATACCATGGATATGAGTTCCTTGGTATTCAAGAACGTGGGTTAGGGATCAATACATCGATCTCCTTCGATTTGTAACTCACCGGCGTGTGATTTGTCACTGACCATAGCAGACGACAGGCTTCAGTTCTGCTAGAGCAGGGCGCGACCAAGCCCAGACTGCGGTATATATATAATTAATAATATAAATATTTTTATGAATAATTAGTATCACAAATTATTATTAACAATTCCTTTTGAGTGAATTAGTCATTTTATTTTGATATTTTTTTATTAACAGGTTAACAATAATTTATGTGTAATAATATTTCATATTTCTAGCTATTTAACATTTAATATTTTAGAAAATTTAGTTTTTAATAATATTTCATTTAAATACCGTAGACTTTTTCATTTTTACAGGCAGTTAGAGGACTCAATTCAGAAGAGAAATCAATCATTTCTAGATTTTTAGATCATTTTCTACTTACTAATTATCATTGTTAAAAAGTTGTACCTTTTTGTACCGCCGATCTTCCAAATAGATACTACTATTGTTTTTTGTCTTAAATAAATAAAACAATTTTTTAATACTGCAATACAATTTACAATTATTATGTAACTATTTGAGAATACATTCTGATGATAAAGTATGAAAAAAAAAAATTTAATTAAGAAATTCAGATTGCTTTGAGATTTATCAAACAGAAAAAATTTAAACAATTAAACATCAACATTATTATTAACGAAATATATTTTTAGAAGCATCTATAATTTGTTTAAAATCCATCTAAGATTCTAATGTCATATCTAATCATTTAATTTACTGGCCATCCCCAACTGAGCAATTTAACTGATCTATATTCTATAATTTAACTGATACAAATTGTCTCCTCAAAGAAAAAAAATTAGCTCTATATTAAAATAATAATAATTATAGATAATTTTTAGAGATAACATTTTCTCTTATAATTGGTGTTAAAATCTTCAAAATTCAGCAGAAAACGTAATTCTGTCATCGATTGAGCTGCAAGATCGAAAATAATAGAAACTGAAAAGCGAGGTTAGGTTTCTGACAGGTATCCTCATATTTTATTCAGTTATATTTCGAAAACTATCCATTGTTGTGAAATATTATTTCAACTTAGCTTTTTAAAAAAGAAACAAATACAAAACTAAAAAATTAGCACATAGCATAACTTGCTGAACCAGCCGAATTGTACCGCCGATCTTCGAATTTTCATATATCACCTTTGAACTAATTAATGAAAGCACAAACTCGCATTTATGAAACCAATGTCTTTTACCACTTAAATTTGGAAGAAAAACACGGGCAACCGAGAATTTTTAATTACTTTTAAGCTATTGAACTGTTACAAAGTTTGGAGGACTAACCAATTTTTTTAAATGCACCTACATATTTAAAAATTTTTCAATGCTTGTGCAGAGGTCGTATAAAATTTCATCCTCATCGTCAGTAAAGTAGAAATCCTTCTGAATCTTATATGCTAGAAGATTATTATTCTGATTCTCATTATCATATTAAAAAACATACTTAAAGTGAGTTTTACCTATTAGTCCCACCATGCGCGAATAGCCCCACTCTACGGTACTTAAAATTTTCCTAAATTATTATTATTCGTTCTGCGGAAATCAAAATTATACATATAGTAGTCTAGTACGCTACTCCAAAAAGTATAAGTACGCGGCTTCACTATGTCCAACTGAAGAACCAAGTAAGTGACATTTGCCGTAAAGGGATTCTCGTGCACGTAGGCCAGAAAATAGTCCCTATGGTAAATGTCACTTACTTCTTACTAGGTTGTTCCTTTGGACACATTAAATCGGAACTGGGTTTGGACTTTTCCAATCCCCGGAACGAAATCAATTTTCTGCGGTGCTCTTCTTCCGCGCCATCACTGAAGATGCAATTCGCGGAATGCTCGAGTGACCTTAGCTCAAATAACGATTTAACTCAGAAGACGTACCGTGATAACACTAATAGGTTGGGTGCCAGATGACCGTACCGTGATAACACTAATAGGTTGGGTGCCAGATGCCTGCAGACCTTTCATCGATATCGAGATAGGGGATATCAAAATTCATTCTTTAGTGGATACGGGCTCCGACATAACTATTCTAGGCTCTATAGGCTCTATAGGTGCTCAAGTAATTGAGTCGGAAGAAACTAAATTAAATCCTTCAACGGCAAGTCACGTCACGATGGTTAACGGTACCAATGAAACCATCAATGGCGAGGCTTTGCTGCCAAAAACTTTCTCGGGAATTACTCATTTAATGAATGTTAGAATCATTCCTGGTCTAGCTAATGTTTGCATGCTGGGCATGGACTTTGCGGAAAAATTTGGAATCGTGATTCACGCGAAGGACCGGCATTTATGGCGGGCTGATCACCCGGTCATAAAATTTGCTTTTGGTACAGCGTATGTAAGCGATCCAGAATTTTATCCTGGCATCGCATTGCTTTCAGAGACGGAACAGCAGAAGTTAGACGATTTTCTCAAACGGGTACCCCTACCTCAACCCGAGTTTTTGCCAAGCGCTAAATTTGTCGAGCACGTGATCGACACTCAAGGGCATCCTCCTATTCGCCAGAAAATTCATCGTATGTTACCTAAAGTATGCGCGGAGTTCGTTAAAATCGGGAAACAACTGCTGCAGCAGGGCCTCATTGAGCCTTCCACTAGCGACTGGTCCAATCCAGTGGTGATGGCTCGGAAGTCGGACGGATCGTACAGATTATGCATCGATTTTCGTAAAGTCAATGAGATCTCCGTCAAAGATGCGTACCCGGTTCCGTTCATGACGTAAATCCTAGATAAATTGAGTTCAGCGAAATACATCTCAACTCTCGATTTAAATAAAGCATATCATCAAAGACCTCTCAGTAAAGAGAGTAAGCCAGTTACCGCGTTTTTAATCCCGGAAATTCGTCTGCTCCAATTTAGCCACATGGGGTTCGGCTTATGTGGAGCTCCATCAGCTTTCCAGAGACTGATGGTCCAGGTGATCTCGCCTGCGATGTGTCCACATGTCTTCTGATATCTTGATCATATGATCGTCGTTCCTGAAACCTTCGAGGACTAAATATCTTGGATTCGTGGTGAACAAAGATGGCCTACTGGTTAAGACGACAAGATTTGTCCCATCTTAGAGTACCCGCGTCCCAAGAACCTTCGACAGCTTCGACGCTTTATAGGAGCAACTTTTTGGTACAGGCTAGGTACAATCAAGGACTACGCTAGGATCTGTGAAAACCTCACGAGATTAACGAAGAAAAATCATGCATTCTTTTAGGGTGAGAAAAAGAGGAGGCTTTTCAATCGCTTAAGAAGGCGCTAATGTCGCCTCTTATCTTAGGTTATCCAGACTTCAATTTTCCCTTCGTTGTCCAAACTGACGCCAGTGACTTTGGCCTGGGTGCAGTGATCACTCAGATGTAGGATCACCAGGAGCTTGTTATAGCGTTCGCTAGCCGCATCCTTTCTTCTGCAGAGCAGAATTACTCCACCACAGAGAAGACGTGCCTGGCGGTTGTTTGGGCAATTAAAAAGCATCCATACTATCTGAAGGGTTATCACGTCACGGTGATAACCGACCGTAGTAGCTTAACGTGGCTTCGCAATCTGCGTAACCCGATAGGTCGATTGGCTCGTTGGGCACTCAACTTCCTGGTATACGACTTCGAAATAATTCACAGGAAGGGAGCATTACATCATGTTCCAGATGCTTCATCACAAGTGTTCGAAGACAAGGAGGTTGATCGAGTTGCTGTCATCGAGTCCGTCGAAGACCCTTGGTATACTCAACTTCGCGACGCGTGCGACCATTAGGTATTATTGGCCTGGCATGCTCAAAGATGTTGAGGCATTCGTTCGGAATTTACCAACTTGACAACTAAATAAACCCGAACGTTCCAACAGTGGAAAGATTCTTTTAATAAAAGTAAAGCCTCCCATAAGTCCTTACATTGCACGAATTGAAAAATTATAATGCTGCTTTATATTTTTTAATGTACAGGACATAATATACTCGTAAAATAATATTAAAGATTGACGATATTATACGAAATTATACCGAAACGCCAATATGTCCGCGTTTTACTAAACTTTATTGTAATAGTTATCGCGCAAATTTTCTCCGTGTAGTAATGCGCCAGAGAACAATAAGCAGGTTTTCTTGAATCAAGTAAATAATGTAAATAGTAAGACCAGTGGCAAGAGAAGATAAATTTTGATATAGTTTTGTTAGCAATATATTTTAGCTAGCAAATACCAGGAGTCTAAATATAACTAGCTAGGGACTTTTAGCCAGTTCGGTTACTTTATCGACCACTATAGTCAGTGCGTATCGAGCGGGCCACAAGCGAGCCACCAGTTTAGAATATAACAGTTTGTTTTAAAAAAACTATGATTAGAAAAATTTAAACTCTCTCTGTGGATAGAATTTGATTAGAGATTTCGATAATACTAAGAATCATCGGTTTTTATACAACTTATGTGCGGAAGGAATTTGATTGAGAATTCTGAAAATCAGAGATATTGAATTTGATACAATAATAAAATAAATATATATTCCAATAAAATAAAAAAATAAATAAATATTGCAAAAAAATGAATAAAACAATTAGATATCCAATTCTACAATTTTTTATTTATATTCAGGATGCTTTTTCTCGCATTAAAATTTTGGAATAAAAAAATTGTCTAAACTATTGAGTCCGGTCCTATCGAATTCCTTTCTTGCCTATTTTTTTTTACTCCAAATTAATTTTTACAATTAAAAAAATTCCAAAAAGTGGATTGATTGAATTTTAAAGGGAAAAAAACCTAATTTTTCTGCATTGGGAAAATTATTTTGGAAAGATAAAAAATTCGGGTAATAAAAAAAGTCAATACGAATTTTAATTGTGTCTGCAGCCTTCAGTCATGCTTCTTTTTGTGAATAAAATGACAGCATACGGTGCCCTGCAAAATTTCGAGGTTGGAAAAATTATTCATAAATAATTAAAACTCGTATCGACTTTGTTCATTGCCCGAATTTTTTTTCATTCCAAACTAATTTTCCTAACGCAGAAAAATTAGTTTTTTCCTCTTCAAAATTTAATCAATCCACTTTTCTTAATTTTTTTTATTATGAACATTAATTTGAAGTATATTGTACAAGCCGAATAGCGAATAAGCCGACACAGATAGTGGGTTGTGTTTGCAGCCTTCAGTCTTGTTTTGTTGTGAATAAAATTACAGTATACGGTGCTTTACAAAATTTCCAGATTGAAAAAATTATTCATAAATAATTAAACTTCATATGGACTTTGTTTATTAACCGAATTTTTTTTCTTCCTAAACTAATTTTTCCAACGTAGAAAAATTGTTTTTTTTCCCCTCAAAATTCAATCAATCCACTTTTCTCAATTTTTTTGGTGAAAATTGATTTGGAGTATACAAAAAAATTTAGGCACGAAAGGAATTCGATAGGATCAGACTTGTTATTGTTTAGAAAAATTTTTTATTCAGAAATTTTAACACGTGAAAAGGCAGGCTGAATATAAATTAAAAAATTGTAGCATTGGAAGTCTAATTATCTTATTCACTTTTTCGTTTAATTTATTTATTCTTTTATTTTATTGGAATATTTATTTTATTTTATTACCATAATTTATTTTCATATTTTTATATCAATTCTTAGTTCCCTAATAATCAGAATAAACTAATGAACATTTTAGAAAAAAAACTATTATCTCATCAAATTTCCTGCAACAGCCGGGAGTTAGAGTTTAGAATCGGTACTGCGAAACGGTATAAGACTGGTTTAGGTCCGTTTAAGTACCGAATTGAATGATTTCGGACCAAAATCG
>JBAGKK010010166.1:0-12112 GCA_037177015.1 Euceroptres primus
TTGCGAGTTTGAAGCTTACGTATTATTAAAAATGTAGTTTGGCGCATACATTTTTGTAAGTTAGGCTTTAGAGTGTAGATACCCGACAAGATTCTCGTGAAAGCAAGAGGGGTGGAGTGAGAGAGGATGAGAAAGGGTGAGGGGGTGAGAGGGGGATGAAAAGAGGGGAGGAGAGCACATGGGATGAAGACCCCGAGCTTCTCCTGAATTCCGATTATGGAGATTTGGATTTTGGGCGTTTTTTAATCACTAAATTTAGACAAGATTACCTGCGTTTTCCTCAGAATAGGGTAAGGCGGAGCTGCTATCAGTCAATCACCCGCGTCTGGCCCACGTGCGTTCGCAGCCGTCAAGACCCTCTTGACTTTTGAAAGTGCCATGAGCCACTTGAATTTTAACTCGGGAGGTCCATCCCTTGCTTGGCTCTGAAGACTCGTGCAGACAAGTTCCACAATAAATTCAACTATTTTATGATCGTCTCTGGATAATTTTTAAGCTACATTGTTTTTAAACGAAAATAAGCAGATGTAAATTTACGTGGGAATACGTGATTCTAAATGTTTCCTGTTTTTTAGAGTAGTCATAGTTATTAAACTTTATTATCCAAGTAGGAGACATTTGAGCTCTCGTTCTTATTCTGGAACGGTCATAAAATAGTTGGATAGAAAAAGGGTACTTAGATTTTACTCTTAACCCTAAGAGATGAGAGAGGCATTCCTCAAGGTTTCCAACAACCTTTTATCCTGAAATAGTAAACCTTAAAATTAATGTCTTGGGAAGTCAGGGACTGCTTTATAGAATTAGCTAATACTTAGCGTATTTAGACTTATTATTTGACTAAGGGCGTTTTTTAACGATCTGATCGTGAGATCTGTCTCGGTCAATTAAGAGGCCCTTAAGTCATGTAGTTTCTATTAAAATGAATTATATAAGATTCTAAAATGTGATATCTTTACAAGATATTATCCAGCTTGAGTCATATGGTTTCTATATTTCGATAAATTTAAATTATGAGATTCTAAAGTGATATCGTTACAAGGTATTGTCCAGCTTAAGTCATGTGATTTCTATACTTCGATAAATTATGAGATTCTAAAAGTGATATCATATCATGACAGATGATGGATGGATGGATGGATGGATCAGATGGATCTGTCTTCCCAATTATCTCTAAAGCTAACAATACTAAATCAATTATTAAGTCTCTTAATAAGGCTTTAAGTGTTTTAATTACATTCTGCCATTTCGTATTTTAAATTCAAATTTAACGCGAATGTATGTGCTTTTGCACACCTGGTATATAGCTAATAAAGAAGAGCGCTTTTGTGGTTCGCGAAAACAACAAGATGATCTCGCAAGAACAAGAAATAAAGAAAATTGGGCTAAGAATATTAGCAAAGCAAAACAAGACAAGGTTTATACATACTTCATTTGAAGAGATAAAAATTTCAGTACTTATGAAAGTGAATATAAAATAAATTATTGATTTTGAAGATTATTTTCTTTATTATTTTTATTTTCTAAGAATTTGCATAAGTAAAATTTAGGGCATTTTCTTCGGATGACGAGTACGAATCTAACGATGATTAGATTATTGGGGATAAAGAATAGATTCTTTACTTCATCATAATTATGTGCAATCCATTGACATGAAGCAATAAATTTGCTTTATAGCTTAAACCAAAGATCTAACGTACATATGTGTTGTAAGATATATTTTTCTGAATGTTTGTAATCACCCTGTAAATACGTATATGTAATGTAAGATTTAAATACTTAATGCTTTTGCCTTAATAAAGAAATAATTACTTTTGGTTCAATATTGGAATTTTCATTCAACAGTCTAAACAAATAAATAAATAGACAAAAATGACGCGACGGCTGCGGTCGAGCAGGTCGAGGCTCCGAAGTTGTTACCTTTCACGCGCTCGATTAATGCTTTTTGAATGCTCCTATTTTGTTGACGATTGATTTACACTCATCGTTAAATTATGGGCCACCTTCATGGTCGTTCACGCTTCACTGATTCTGTCCCCGCCCCTGAGCGTGCCTTGACCGGCCTACATCGCTCGGGCAGTCAGGGCCGCCAAACGTTGTTTACATCACGACTCTCTGCGCATTTACTTTTGTACGTTCAGAGATTATATACGCGGTCCTGAATGTTCACATAAGACTGCTCGCTCGTCGCTTTAAATCTGGTTCATACTGGATTTTATTAGCATTGAATTGAGGACCGTCTACCCCCGAGCCCGGCCCATAACTCAACGATGAGTGTATATTTAAGTATTAATGTCGGGTGCGTTTCAGTTTTTATTTTGAAAAAAATTTCAAAAATAATTTTTTTTTTCGAAATAAAAATATGAAACACACTAAACATTGATGCCTCAATATATTATTTATTATTTACCATAGTCGGTAATTAGATGTATATGACACACTGTTAAGTTCATATTCATAAAATAATAATATTCATAAAATAATAAAATTATTTATTCATAAATTACATATTCATGAAATAATAAAATTATAAAATTTACTTACGTCAGTAAAAATAAATTATGAGGAATAAACTTGACTCTGCGCAAAGAACGACGAATATTCCGCGAGCGCACGCAGCGCGAGGTTTAACGATAATGGAGCGCGAAGCGCGACGTTCAATAATATCGGAGCGCGTAGCACGACAATCAATAATATCGGAGCACGAAGCGAGACGAGTATTTTGGATCGGAGCGCAAAGCGCGACGGCCACTCCGCGCGCCCTATAGGCGCGCTCAAACTTGCGAGCGATGAGAACGTGCCCGCGACCCCGAAGGGGGCCGGGCAGATTTTTTCCTTTCAATTTAGTAATGTTACCATTAAAAGTGAAAAACGTTTTCAAATATTAGTTCAAATTATTGCATAAATGACATAGGGTAGTCGGTACAATGATTGGCCCCGTTAAACAATGATTGGCCATACCTTCAAACTGCAATGTACATACATTTATTGTGAAATACCCGCAAATCAAACTACTAATAAATGGTGCAGAGTAGACAAATCTTGCACCATTATTTATTAGTAATTTTATTTGAAAATATTGTTTTATCAAGTATATTTTAAGGAAAAGGCCAATCACTGAGGGAAGCCAACAGTTGTATTGATTACCATACTTGTCCAAAAAATTTTTTGAACCAATGTTATTGATAAATAGATGACCTTACTCTTACCCCTATTTCTTTTTTTTTCTTCCCAATTTATAAAAATAGTATTGCAATTAATATATTATAATGAGTTGTTCATTCAATTTTTCACTTCAAATGTTTGCCTCAGATAAAAGAGGGAGTTCTAAAAAAGGAAGGTTCGATTTTTTATCAAAAGGGTGAATTATTTTAATTTTAAATTAATAATTAATTGATAGTTAATTAATTTTTTTAATGTGTAGAAGTATACAAAATTATTTCGTTTACTAATGTAGATAATCTAAAGTAATATTTTTATCTGGGAAACTTTAATAACTCTTTAATAACTTTTAATGTAATTTTTTAAATTCCGAAGTTATACATTTCAATTTTTTTAAAAAATAGTTTTTTTTTGTATCGCTCTATTTTTTGACGTCACTTTAAACTTTATTTGAATTCCGCGCTATGACACATTTCTCCAGTGCAGGCAATACCCTTCAAAAATTATTTTTAAAATACTTTTAAATATTTTTAGTTTTTTCTTCGTTTTTGTGAACAAAATTATTTATCACATATTTTTGTACACGAAGAGTGATCTATATCTTTTTTAAAGAAAATTATATAAAAAAATCTTGAAAATGCGTTGTCATCTAAACCTGTTGGTGGCCCTGAGCCTGGGTTGTAGAATGTGAACACAGTTTGCACCAAAAAACGGCGGAGTCATTTCGGTTTTCACGAGATTTAAGTAATTCGAATTTATAAAAATGTCAGCACGCTACGATCGAGCGATCACAGTATTTTCTCCAGATGGTCATTTACTTCAAGTGGAATATGCACAAGAAGCTGTGAGGAAAGGATCCACTGCGGTAAGCAACTTTTCCAAAACTTAACCTCAAAAAAATGACAAATGAGACAAATTTTTGTAATTTTTCAAGTTTCGAAAATGTTTTATTTACTTTTGATGCTGTGCATTTCCTAATTCAAAGTTTAGAATATCCGGAATATATATTCTTTTGTCCACAGAACTAAATTTTGTGAAATATTATAAGGCAAAATTTGAGGTTACGTTGTATGGTTTGGATCAGAAGTCGGTTTTTCATGGGTTTGCTATGGTAGAATGAAAAATCAGACTTGATCTCGTTTTGTAGTTTAAAATTATCTAATTTAAAAAACATGTAATTTAAGATTTTAAGATAAATTAGAAATTTCAGAGACAATTGACAGAATTTAAAATCATAAATCGTTTTCTTTAAATGCTTTAATCTTACAATCATGTGTCCATAAATAAGTCTGCGTTTGCTTTGACTAAAAGAAAATTTAATTTGAACAAAATTTAAAACTGAACGAATTTTTTATGATCACGCATTTTAGGTCGGAGTCCGTGGAACAGATGTAGTTGTTCTTGGCGTTGAGAAAAAATCTGTTGCCAAGTTGCAGGAAGAACGCACCGTCCGAAAAATATGCCTTTTGGATGACCACGTCGTTATGGCATTTGCAGGTTCGATGATATGTATATAAAATAAAGAATTAATGAATTCGGAAAAATCACCACGTTTAAATGCTTAAAAGTTGTGTGCTTTTCATTTAGACTGTTTCAAAATTTAAAATTTACTTCAAAAAGGGGCTTTATGAATTTTATAAACATGAACGTTAAAATGAAATGTTCAAGTGCTAAAGTTAATTGCTTTAAAATTTAAATTCGGAAAAGCTGGCAGCATTCACGTCGTTTGTTTGTTGTAATTTTTATCAATTATTTTATTGCAAAGAATAATTTCGACTTTAATAATAAATTCTAAATGCAGTCAGACGCATGAAATGCAAGGAAAATGATAGATTGACTATCGTTTATCAAAAGAATGGGAATAATCAAACAAATACAAGTTACAAAATAATTTATAACAATTTGCCATAGGTTTGACTGCCGATGCTAGAGTACTGATAAATCGAGCACAAATAGAATGTCAGAGTCACAAACTAACTGTAGAAGATCCAGTTACTTTGGAGTACATAACGAGGTATATAGCAGGTAAGAATAAACATATTTGTACCAGACGTATAGTCTGCATTTCTTGGCCAAAAGTATGGAATAATAATTATCAGCAAACTAAAAAATTATTTTAATTGATTTCAGGCTTGAAGCAAAGATATACACAGAGTAACGGAAGGAGGCCATTTGGAATTTCCTGCCTTTTGGCAGGTTTCGATTATGACGGGGTTCCTCATTTATATCAGACTGAGCCTTCTGGAATTTATTATGAATGGAAGGTATGCAAATTATTTCTAATCTCTATTCTTTAGTTACTTTTAAGCCTCGTATGGTTAAAGGTAAAAAATGCCGAATACTCAGCTTTCAAATTTTTTCGTGGTTAGCCATTTAGTTGAATGTTTTGTAGGCAAATGCAACTGGTCGCAGCGCCAAAACCGTTCGCGAATTTCTAGAAAAATACTACACACCTGAGGAAGTTGCTACAGAAAAAGGTTCCATCAAATTGGCAATCAGGGCCCTTTTAGAAGTAGTTCAATCCGGTCAAAAGAATCTAGAAATAGCAGTTATGCGCAGAGGCCAGTCTTTGCAGGTAAAAATCCCATTTCATTCTCTAATACTTATTGGCAAAACACAAATTAACATGAAGTTAAAGTTACATTCAGATTGAACACTTTCGAATTGAAATCTCGATTTATTTAAATTCAAAGTACTTTCCCTTTTCATTTGTTTTTAATGAAGTACACTGAAAGCTCGACTTAAGGCCGGTTTCGGGGGTTGCCTCGATGGCCTTGGCCTAAATCGAGCGATCTCTAAACGTAAACAAGTCAGGGCCGTATGAATTATTTCTGTTTGATTTTTGTCACGAGTGAAAAATATTTTTTAAATATAAGTTTAATTTAACGTTTACCTCACTGTTAAGTTTAATTTAGTTATTATTTATGAATTATTACACATAACGCATAACCAAAACACTGAAAACGAATTGATGCGAGCGGACGGAATTCAACGCGTAGACTGCTGCGTCACTATTGTGCACTTTGTTGCTACGCTACTTGCGCGACACCGCTGAGCTCCGAGCTTTGCTTTCTTCGTCCCCTTGAACCCCTTGCCCACAAACTAACACACACTCACCTATAAACAAATTCTTGGAAGGCCTATCCGGAGCGGTCTTCAACAGCGATTTCAGTGTATATTCATTTGCAGATGTTGGATACGGACACAATTGGCGAGTATGTGGCAGAAATAGAAAGAGAAAAGGAAATTGAGGCGGAAAAGAAGAAACAGAAAAAGTGAGGATTTTCATTATTTGTAATACAATCATACATATTTTTAAATCTTCTAATAAAACGAATATAATGATTAAAGGCAATGATGAGACTTAATTTTAATGTTCCCATTCAATTCTTTATTTTTGATTGAAATTTCTGAGAGTACACGTGCATCTTTAGTCTAACTTGACATAAATAAATAATTCACTTTACTTAATCTAAAAAAACAAAATTTGTAAATTTCATTTCCTTTGACAATAGTTACATAAAAGGAATTGCTTTATTTTTATAAAATTACAAAGTATGAAATACGCATTCTCTAAGGTATAACTGTTGTCTATGCAACTTTTTGTACTTTGAATTATTGCAGGTTGTAAAAATAGAGAAACTTTGTCCTCTCTTGCGAAACTTTAAAGGAATGATTTTACTATCAATCAATAACTTTTGCACTTTATTTAAACTGGAAATAAACAATTCTTGTTTTTTTTTTCACTGCGCAATACAATTATTAAAAGAGTAAACTATGATGTAGTATTTAGGTGATTGACTTTTATTCTAAACTTTCCATTCTAGTTTATTTTCTATTTTTTAACGGTATTCATACTTTATTAATTGGTGACTAGACTGCAGGAATCGTCGAAACATGATTTTGTATAGGAATAGTAAACAAGAATTTAAAAAAAAATTGTTTTTCATGTGGAAAAAATGCTTGAGATAATTATTTATAACTGTAATAAATATTTACAATCTAAAATCCAGAAAAATTTTCCGGTGAAAGAGCTTTTCCTCTATGACTGAACACTTGAAACGACGGTAAGTTGCGCAGGGTTTCCCATGATTTGTTTTCCAAGTCCACAACTGCACGGATTTCTTTGAAATCTCCGGCAATGTACATTACGCCGTACATAACGACAAAAAGGCTTGCGATTCCCTGAATTATTATCTGCAGAACATTTTTAATGTTTAGACATGCATACCATAAAGCAAGAGATTAAATTAATATTAAACTTTGCAAACAATACCAGGGTTGCTACAAGACCTGGAAACACAATGAAATTTTGAAAGTTCTGGAAAATCTGGAAATCATGGAATTTTTTAGCGGCGCCTGCTTTAAAGCCTTAATAATTATTTTAGTATTTGGCTGCGGCTTTTAAAATTGCAAATTGATAGGAATTGATTTGTTTAGACTTTAAAATTCAATAATTATTCAAACGCCCTTTACATTTGCATTTATTAATCATTGTACCAGAAATTGTCAGCAAATTAGTCTGCGATCAGTAGAAAATTGAATTGGATTAGAATATTTCAAACTTAGACTTGGAATTTTAAAATTGAATTTCTGTAGCAACCCCGAATACACTAAATCTCTTATAAGAACGTACATTTAATAAAAACGTTCATCACTTTCTCGTTAAAAATATTAAGGTGTATCAAAACGTAAATTTAAAAAAGAATTAATATTGTCCTATACATAATATATGTGGATGATTGTCAAAAAGTTGATCATATTTGACCACGAAATTTCTGAAAAAAATAATTATTCCATGCCGCCTAAAATATGTTTTCTTAACCCTCCGTTAGACGCAACCCTAAAACTTCCAAGTTTAGACGCAATGTGCCTGCCAGGCCACCTGTATTCACTCAAGAAGGACATCAGAAATAATTGTTATAGAAAGTTATCTTAAGGTTTAAGCGACCCTTAAGTAATCTTAAGGTAACTCTCTGCGCATTTACTTTTGTACGTTCAGAGACTATATACGCGGTCCTGAATGTTGACATAAGACTGCTCGCTCGAATCGAGGACCGTCTACCCCCGAGCCTGGCCCTCGATCTACCTATGAGTGTATTTAGCAATTTTCTATTTTAAATGTGTGTTTTGAGACATCACGTAACCTGACAGTTTTCAAACATTTTTATTTATAATTTCTAAACGAAGTGGTCTAAAATTTTGAAACTTTCTTAAATTGTGCCCTGATGTACTTTGTTTAGGTATATTTAGAAAAAATTAATTAATCGCAGGATATGTGAAAAATGATAGGGATTTAAAATGGTCAACTTTTTGGTAATCACCCATGTATGTGAATATTTAAAATATGGTTTATGCAAAAAAGGGTTTTATGAAAAAATCTGATTAAGAAAATATTTATAAAATTATAGTTATTGAATGCGAGAGGCACAATATACTTACGTCTATAGGTAATGTTGTAAACTCTTGCTCTGTAATTCTTAAATACGAACGATCTGTAAAAAAAATTACATTTATTAAAAAGATATTTTATTATATCCGATAAAAAGACGAAAAATAATGATAAATATGTTATCAAAGTAAATACATATTATATGTACACATATCGGTATCAACAAAAGTAAGGTTAGATTTTTCACTTACGTTGAGCTGCTGAGTAAGCGGCGTGTAAAACTGACAAAAAGCCAAGGAATGTTACAAACTTGTGTCTGGATGTTGCTGCCATAATTGCAACACGAATTAATAATTTCCTAAATTAATATAAACTCTTTACTACGTAATTTAAAGGATTGAATGACATTCACTGATTCTTCACTTTTTGTCTTCTTTTTGGTTACGTCACTTTGATCATTGATCATGCAGGCAACTACATGTCGATAAAATACGGCGGTAAAATTTAAATGTTTGTAGCTACTGATTTACTTCATTTTTAAGATTTTGACGCCACATTTTATCTCGGAAAATAAAACTTACATTGCAAAAATTTATAAAGGACATAAACTTTAAATTAAAAGAAAAAGCAAATTTATTAATTCAGCGTCCAAAGACATTCAATGTAAGTCTGTGCAATCTTGCAGTCATCGATAATTTAATATCATTCTTTTCATTTTTATCCTCTTCAGTTATTTCAATTACTCCACTATCATATTCATCTTTAATACTGCACGAACAATTTCCAGAAGAACACAAACTAATTTGGGATAACTGTCGCGTTGAAAGAGTCTATGGATTCAAATAATTCAAATTTAATGCCTTGAAATAATTAAAGTTTTAATAACAGTTACGTAATTATTTTTCCAACTTTATTGCATCTTTATTACCTGATGCCAGTCTTTTTCAGCTGGTTGCACCAAATTGATATTCTTGTTGTCTCTAACGTCAGTGAGATTCTGCAATAAAGATTCCAGGGTGGAAGTTTTTAAAACTGAACTGCTTTTATCACCCGACAAAAATGTGGCTTTGGATCCAAATTTTCCCTCATTTTGAACCAAATTTTTATCTAAGGGTTTTTCCTGTAAATCTCCAGCCATTTCCAATAATTTCTCCTTTTGTAAATTCGTTTTATTTTTATCTCTATGATGACTCCTTTTTAGAATAAGTGGATATCCTCTAATTTTAACATCAATCGGATATTCCAAATTTCTTTCGCATTTCAAACAATACAATGATGTATTTTCTGACTCAGATTTTAATTTATTGTCCCTTTCCTTTTTAAACTGAGTTTCTAAGAAATTTGCATAAAGTTCGTCTAAAGTTAATTTTCTTTCTTTTGAATCGCTCTTTTCATTTCTAGATTTATTATCAGTCAATTGTTTTTCAATTATACCATCAGTAGAAATCTTCTCTACATCAGAATTGCAAACATCTGTCTTAAGTACATCCGAAGTTCGATGAGCAAAATGAATTTGACTAAATTCGCTCAAAACAGGAAATGAATTACAGGGATTTATATCTTTAACTGGAGTTTCTCCAATTTCCAGTTCAGAGGAAGATATCTCAGAATTTACAGAGGAACTTGATTTTAGAGTCGATGTACTCGCAAAACTTTTTGTTGCTTTGTTTCTTAATAATTTCGAAAATGCTGATTTTAAACGGCATCTTCTTTTTGGCCTTGGACTTCTAGATTTTTTTACCGTAGAAAGAGATTCAGAATTATTTATATTAGAGCTTCTTTTTTGTAATACCTCTAAAACGCTACTTGGTACCTCTACCACAAAAGTTAAAGGAGAATTAGAGTCGCCCGCTGCATCCATCGAAAGCTGAATATTAATCGGTGTTTTGTATAAATTCTCTACGCATTTGCAAGGAAATATAGTGTTTTCTAAATTCGTTTCATTGAAAATTTCAGAGTGTGAAAATTTATTAAAGTTGTCCTTGTTTAAAAATGATTTAGAAATTATATGCTCTTTCAGGTTAAATGCAGAAAATATTTTGGAGATCTTGCTTTCTTGAGAGCTTTGTTTTTCGCTTTTCTTTCCACATATGCAAGAAGTAATTCGACAAGGAAAATTGAAACTCGAGTCACTACTGTGCAATATTTCGGAATTAGATGATTTGATATTTGAAAATGTTTTGCTTTCATTTAATTTTTCTTTGCCAAAAGAACTTGATTTTAATTCCGAAAATGGAATTTCTATTCTACTGAGATTTTGAGATGGAGAAGCACGCGATTCGTTTTTCAAAGATGGGAAAGAGAGATTACACTTCTCATGATCTGAAGTTTCGTGCTGTAATTGCACAAGAAGTTCCTCTATTCTTCGTAAATGGTATTCGTATTCCAATATCGTTTTTAAATCACGTGAAAGGAAGTCACTTGAGCTCTTTGTAAAATTATTGTAATTGCTCTTCAAAACTTGTTGTAAAATTTGTAGGCTCATGGGAATAATTTTTAAGTTTTTGGAAGTTTCATCCTCTTCTGCAAAATAATACATAATTTTACATAGATTGAAAAAAATATAGAGTAAAAAGTTCTTTCAAATAAAAGTTCGATAAAATAACTTTGAATAAAAAATAATAAGCCATTGGAAAATTAAAAAAAATCTTTGTAATTAGAAGCTTTGTAATTAGATTTATTTTATATATAGATAACCAATCTAACCTAGCTCTTCTAAATTTTGTATCGAAAAATAAAATGGAAAATTTAAAGGTATTAATATAATTTAATACTAACCAAAAGTTGTAGAAGAATCCGCACTTATCATATTCTTATTTTTAAATTTAAGTATTAAATCTTGTGTTATTCATCACAAGATAATTTAGATTGATAAAAAAAACGTGACTCCGAGAACTGTCAACTTTCAAAGCAACGTAACCTCAATTGCGTATAAATGCGTTGTCATAGCAACGTGGTGAAAACAAACATGTTTACGTACAGTGTCTTTTACAATTAGTTTAATATTTGTCTCTAGTTGGAAAGATAAGTGCAAAAATATGAGAGCAATTGAAATATTTTCAAGTTCTATAAGATACCGATACAAAACAACACTGTGTTCTCTGAGTGCACTTCTCGTTTTATTTGTATTTTTAATAATAGTTTTCGGCCCAGTGTTTATTGTTTACCACGCAGGAGGTAAATATCTATTTGGTATTCATTTAAGATCTGTAATAATTATCGAGAAATATCTTTATTGTTTTCAATCTTTTGAAAAGTCCCAACAGAGTTTATAAAAATGAAGTTTTTTATAAACCTATAAACTGATTGAAGGGTTAGAATCTCATTTTGATTTTGTACATTTTGCCCTACTAAAAAAAAAGTCAGGAATCGTCAGAAAAAAAGTCAGGACTTCTGACCATTTCTGACCAGTTTTATTACGTTTCTGGACGGAAATCGTCAGGAAAATTCAGAATTTGTCAGAATTGTTCAAAAATCGTCAGATTTTAGGATCTGAGGGATAATCCTTTTATTAGGGGTCCAAGAATAGAATGCTATAAAACCTAATCCCTTTTATATTAC
>JBAGKK010010177.1:0-12112 GCA_037177015.1 Euceroptres primus
AATTTTGAAAATGCTATAAGTCTGATAATTTTCATTTTATTGAAAAATGTCATAAGGATAAATTGTTCTTCTTTCTGTGCACTATGAACATCCGTACATAGAATTTGTAAATTGTAAAAAAAGGTGGTCTCAAAAATTTTCAAAATGCTGTAATTTTCTGAATTTTTATTGAAAATGGCTGGCTAACGAACTTAACCTTCATTTTAGGACACTAACAGAGTATACCAAAGGCCAATCCAATCTGTCAATTCTTTCGAAAGTTAGCGTGCTAACAAAAAAAAATTTACAGACAGATACATTCGCGAAAACCATTTTTTTGGGTTCAGAGGATCTCAAAACTTGGAAATTTGACAAAAACAGGGGGGGTTATATTTTACACAAATCTAATACCTTCTCTGATTTCATTCACAATATTCTAGTGCACGCCGTTGACATTAAATTTTCTTTTTTTGTTAACCATGTTTATACTCAGAAATTGCTGATCAATATTTCATTATGATCATTTATGAAGTATATTTATCTAATCACATTGAAGGTCCAGCGTTTTCACTCTTTTGTTTTAAAAAATTTGTTTACATCATTGACTGGAAGTTAACTTCGCTTTTCTAATGCTAGGCGCGCATTATTTGATAATTTGATTTTTAACTTTTAAAAAATTTAAAAAAAGTAGATCATCAACTTAATTATTAACACTATTATTTAATTACTCACCTTATCTTTGAATTTTTTCACGGCACATCGCGATGCACGATGACATGATTCTTGATTTTATTTTCATCATTACCGAGATGATTTTTAGAATGAGGTTTTTATGGAAGCTTTCTTAGTTATCTGGGACTGTTCTTATTTATATGAAAATGTGGCCTATGTATTTAAAGGAAGCAATAAAAGTTTTTGTGACGGTGTGCGATCTAACCTATTAGACATATCAATAAATAAGTGTATTTCTGTTAAGTTTATGAGTTTGTGAAGTCGAATTTTGTATATTTGTGCTCTATTAGAGTTGCTTAATCAAATTATTTGATCAAACCGAAGAATATTTGAAAAAAATTCGCTCGTTCGTTTTTCGAACGAAACTTTACCCACATAAAAAATTTTCAGTTTTTTAAATTTTACATTATTATTATTACATCATTAAAAATTGAGGAATCGAAAAAAGTGAAAATCGAGCTTTTCAGAGAGTAGGGAAATCGTTCAGAGAGTTCTTGAACGTAGAGTAAAAAAATCGCGTTTTGAACAAACGTTGAGAAGAGTTGTTTTGATAAAAAATAAAGGATTAGGACGGTATTTTGAACAAAGGGTTGGGCCTTAGAAAATATTTAAAAAGGAAACAGAAACACTTCATAATTTTTTTGAGCTTGCCGTTATTTTGAACATGTTTTACAAAAAGGCCACTGCAGGTGTTTTGAACAATTTTTAAAGTATAGTGCGTCGCGTTGTTTTGAACAAATTTTACAGATTATTCTGGTGTTTTGAACAAATACAGACTTTACGCAGGACATATCTGCTCCACTTGACGACTGGGAGTGTGAAATGTTATTTTTTTAGCAGTATTTTTCTTTTACACTAAGCGCAATAAATTCTGTATTCATTCAAAACACCAGAATAATTTGTTAAATTTGTTTTAAAAAAAACGCGACACGCTATATTTTGAAAATTGTTCAAAACACCTGCAAAAAAAAATTACGAAATATTTCTAACTTTCCTTTTTAAATATTTTCTAGGTCCCAACCTTTTGTTCAAAATACCGTCCTAATCCTTTATTTTTTATCAAAACTACTTCTCTCATCGTCTGTTCAAAACGCGATTTTTTAACCCTATGATCAAAGCTCCCTGGACGATTTCCCTACCCTCGCTTTTCACTGTTTTCTATTCTAACTAGTCAATATCTTCAAAACCATCAGTCGTTCTATTTTAATCCACAAGTGATCAATTTCAAGCCTGCTTTATGTAGATTAAGCCTACAATTTTTCTTCAACTTCCGATCATTTTGTTTTAAATGACAGTAAATTGAAAATAATTTGTCTTATTTTATGTCTAAAATTGGCTAAAAAATGTCGATGTGAATCGAAAAAAATAAAAGAGACAATACAATGAATTCCACAATGCGTTGTAGACTACTCTCTCCTCTTTCAAATTATAATCATGATTTATTCTTACTATCCTATAATACACTGAAAATAAAATGGTTAGTTGGGCCAACTAACTAGTTTTAAGATATGATACTGCTATTTTATTAGTTGAGACAAACATTTTATTAGTTTTTGGCCCTAATTGAGTAGTCACTGCAACTAATACAATGGTTGTCTCAACTAATAAAGTAGCAGTATCAACTAATAAAGTAGCAGTACCATATCTTAAAAACTAAATAGTTAGTTCAACAAACCATTTTTTTTCAATGCATTTTACAGAAGATCTCATCCAGAAAAAATCTGAAAAATATGAGACAAAAAACATCTAAAAGAGTAAGATGTCTTCTATATTTTGAATTTTTGGTAAAACTTTTCAGTCAATTAGGAAATTTTTTATGATCATAGAAAAGTGAAAAAGTACTCAAACAGGGTATTTTAAGAATGGCAATCTTTAAGACGTCTCTCTGCTCTCACAAAATGATTGTGAAAAATATATGAAATTTTTTTGTGCTTCCTTGAACCTTTATGTATTCAAAAGTGAGAACCAGAGTCAGAAATTTGCATTTTTTAACATTAAAATTTAAAAGAGTAGGAAGACGTTAAGTATCTCGAAAACTAATCAACTTACGGAGTTCATTCTTGAAGCTAATTGTACATTATTTATTAACATGAACAATGTATGCAACATCAAGTAGAAAAAAGTGGTGCTTTAACGTTTAAAATATTATTTCCTCTTTGCTAAAGTACAAACATTATAAGATACCACTTTTTTCTACTTGATATTGCATACATTGCTAATATTAATAAATAATGTACAATTAGCTTCAAGAATGAACTACGTTAAGTTAATTAGTTTCCAAGATAACGACTTCCTAAACTTTTTAGATTTTAATGTTAACAAATTTATATTTCTGACTTTGGTTTTCACTTTTAAACTCATAAAGGTTCCAGAAAACAAAATTTAACATATTTTTTACATTTGTTAAGTGAGAACAGTGGCATCTTAAAGATGACCATTCTTAGGAGACCCTGAAATTTGAGTACTTTTTCACCTTTCTCTGATCATAAAAAATTTCCTAATTGACTGAAAAATTTTATTAAACATCCAAAGTATAGAGGACATCTTATCCTTTTAGATTTTTTTTTATCATATTTTTCAGATTTTTTCCGGATGAGATATTCTGTAAAATATTTTGGGCTCTATATTTTATGAACGGATAGTAGTGTACAGTTTTCATCAACATTTGTTGGACCCTTTCTTGTTGAACAGACTGTACCGTAAACTTCGGACACTGTCCCAAACTTCGGACACCCATTTTTCTTTGTTTCCAGATAATTGAATGGCATAAAAGTAACATAAATTAAAAGTCCAAAGCTTGGCATGATATGAAAAGTTAGTTTTCTATTAAAAAATTAGTAGAAACCCAAGAATATTAGGTGTCCGAAGTTAGGTGATTCCACGGTATCAAGAATGTAAGACTATCACTGAAAACTTAAGATTCAAAAATACGAAAATTGGTACCTTAAAGATGACACTCGGGTATAATAAACCCCATATATCCAATTTGTGATTATAAGGAGGTGTGACCTCGGAGGGTTAAAAATCTACCCTATAAAAATTGGATATATTATTTAGATTACAAAAAACTAACAATAACCTAAGAGATTTACAAATTTGAAGAAATAAAAAGTCAAGGAATATTGCTGGAAAGAACCATTTTTAAAAGACACCTGTTTTTATTTTCAGCCCTATCCCTAATTTGAAATGTTTTAAAAATATGTTTAAGTTATAAATCATGGGTAAAAATATTTTAAGTAAGTAAAAAATTATTTTCTTGAAATTAATTTGATTGTTCTTCCGGAGTTACAATATATGTAGATAAAAAAATTTACAACATAATTTATTTGTAAATTTTTAGGCAGAGGATATTGTTACGGGCATTTCCGTACAACTAGCATACAACACAAAGGAGGCGCAGACTAGTGTTGCGGAAAATTCCGCAACACTAGCCTCGACCCATGCTATGTTGTGTGCTAGATGTACGGAAATTTCTGTAATACTAGACACTGCCAATTTTTTAAGATGCAAAGTTTCGCATTGTTTTTTATCTTAAATCTGTTGTTTGATTTTATTTTTGGTTTGCAGTTGTAGAGACAAGCAATATGGCAGGTATTTATACCCGTGACTCGTTTTTTTTGTGCCATGTGGGCGGTCATGACAACTCGACACTTTCTGTTTGCTATCTTTTAACGACTCTCTATTGTCCCGAGAGGACCCTGGCATCGAGTGGGGAATTTTGAATGATGAAAACAATTTCTATGCGATGCTCTATTAGGTGAATTGAAATCAAATTCCATTGTAATCTGAGACTTGAAATTCTCGTAACTCAAACTCATCATTCGTTTAAGAACATATGCAAAGTATTTAAGATATTCATATCTTTTAATAAAACTGTAACATTTCAGTTTAAATTATTATTATTATTATTAAAAATTCTCAATATATATTTCTGATACTTCTGATACTTGACATTTGACTTTAAGAGATTTTTTTGGAACTCGCCTAATTGTTGAGTTTCCTTTTTCTTTATGCAGATGTTTGTGTTCAAGATTGCTTTAATTGCAAGTTTCTTTATTGATTGCTCATATCATTTTTAAAGTACTTCAATGAAAATTTTATTAAAGATTTATATGAACAAAAAATCAGTCCTAGAGCACTCGACCGGCAATCGAGAGGTTCTGGGTTCGCTCCCAGCACAGTGGAAAGCGTTTATTTTTTCACAGATATTTGTATATTTGAAAAAATTATTCAAATGAATCTCGAATATCCTCGAGCATTTAAAGTTAACATCTAATTAAAATAAAAAAAACTCGGATACAGCCGAGAAAGAGTTGACTTAACATCATAATCAATATCCCAGAGCCAGACCCCAAAGGCACAAAATCATCGTTCTTAGTTAAAAGGAGAGTCGCAATAACGTCATAAATGAATTGTAAATGTTCTCAATATTGGATTGCTGAGATTTCCCCAGATGATTGATATTTATTGACAGGTCAACTTAGCTCAAAGGATCTGATCGATCGAATTTGCCTCAGATCTCTTGAATGGTAGCCAGTCAGGTTATAGTGACTATCATAAGTGTGAGCCTAATAATCACAGCAGCGGTCAGGATTTGAAGCGAGTTATGTCAACAAAGAGCATTGCCAGCATCAACAAGATACCGTTACAACTTAGGTACATATCTAAGATGCATAAGGTCGAACAACATTTCTGCCAATGGGGGTTCATTTATATATAATTATAAATTGCCTTTATAAATATCGACAATCTGTAAAAAAATCTGTAAAAAATCTTTTCACGGTTCAATTCAACTTTGCGGTATCTCGGGGATGGATTTTTGATTTATTATTAAGTTCAAAAATCGAATTACTGTACTGTTACGTTTCGTAGGACGAAGTAAAAGATTAGTCCTGCAATACCTTTCAAAAAATTGCTAAAGTGCACTTGTATATGTATAGTGTCACGCACTGAGAATATTTTGTCAATCGTCGGGTGCGCTCGTTAGCGGGATCCGTCAGAGTACGCGGACGCGTCGCGACGCCTTGACGTCTCGAAATAATCACATTTGGACGCCTATACCGTATAGACTATAGAATGCAACGGCTTTGCTACTCCTTCCTGCGTCCTCGTGGGTCGTGCAACTTACGATTCTTTGACGTCAAAAATGTGATAATTTACTAAATTCAAAATCCCACTTTCCTCCTCAAAAAAGGACATTTTTTTAAAATCAGGAAAGAACTGAATAAAATTGAAATTGCCCAGATTTTTAAAATTACGAAATGGAATATCTAAAACTTTCAAGCTAGTTTTAGAAAATGTTTAGGTAGGTTTTACGCGGTAAAAAAGTCTTGTTTCAAGCCAAAAATTGAGCTTAATATGAACTATAAAGCGTTTGGGCCACAAACGAAACTTCCAATTTTAAGCTTTTTCTAACTACAAAATATTTTCAAATTTCTAGGTTAATTGTTCTACACTGTGACCAACAATATTGACAAATTTGGTTTTAATTTTTAAAATTATAGATTTTAATCCTAGATCAAAAACAGAGTTCAGAATTTGTTAAAAAAAACTTAAAAATTCAAATTCGAAGCTGTTTCTATATTGTATGGTGCCCTAATATATATGTCTCCTTTTTTTAAAAAAGGTTAAAACTTTTGAAGGAATAAAGATTTTCAAATGCTAAAATAATCATACAACTTCTGTTAACCCGCTGAGGCCCATCATTTT
Source organism: Euceroptres primus (assembly GCA_037177015.1). Lineage (NCBI taxonomy): Eukaryota > Metazoa > Arthropoda > Insecta > Hymenoptera > Figitidae > Euceroptres > Euceroptres primus. The sequence continues at coordinate 6,421 of JBAGKK010010177.1, forward strand.
TCCACGTCCTTATTTGGGCCACCCTGGGCGTACCCGTACAGTAACCCATAGTACAGTAACTTCTCCCTCTTATAAAGCATGTTCAAATGATTATTTTTTAAATCTAAATGAGTGAAATGAAATCATTAGTATGTCTAGAAAAAGAATATCCAAGTCCGGATTCGATATAAAATTTATAGAAAATATTATAAAAGAAAGAAGCAAGCATTTTGCAAAAAAGTGAAAAAATTGTCGAAAATGACCTTTTTGGCTTTTTAATGATATCAGGCTTGTTTTTTATGCAATCGAAAAAAATCGGACGGTTTCTGAATCTGCAAACTCCACTGTAGAAGGCTGTGTACACAGGGTTTCCTATTCCTATACGGGCCACTCTGAGTGTACACTGTACAGTCACCCAGAACGAACTTCAAATGTGTTTAAACTCCGAAAATAAAAAGCCAACTATCAAAGTCGGCTAGGTTCTATTTTTCTCCTAATTCAGGGTGACCCAAACATGCATTACGAAAATGTGTTTGTTGCTACTGGGTCCCGATCCCTACATAAACTGTGACACTTTTTGAATTTTTTTAAATTTTGGATCCAGTCATTCATTTTGGATCCAGCCAGTCATTTTGAATTTTGAGTTTATGACCTCAAATTTGAATTCTGCTAACTCAAAACCCCCAGGTACAAAGTTTCAGGTAAACTGTAACACCTTTTGTATTTTTTAAAATTGAATATGATAAATTTTTTAATATGATAATGAGAATCAAAATAATAATCTCGTAGCATATAAGATTCAGAAGGATTTCTACTTTACTGAGGATGTAAGGGTGAATTTTATGTGACCTATGTATATTTTACAAAATTGGTTAGACCTCCAAACTTTATATCAGTTGAATAGTTTAAAAGTAATAAAAAATTCTCGATTGCCCGTGTTTTTCTTCATACTTTATCATCAAAAAGTATTCTCGAATAGTTAAATAATAATTCTAAATAGGAATTAAGTATTAAAAAATTGTTTTATTAAGTTAAAACATTAAACAAAAAATAGTTGTACCTATTTAGAAGATTGTGTTACGAAAAGGTAAAATTTTTTTTTAACAATGATAATTAGTCAGTAGAAAATAATTTTAAAATCTAAAAATGATTGATTTCTCTTAAGAATTATTAATTTTCATCATAAAGATTATTTTCTCTGGAAAATTCTTTTTCGAATAAGCAATATTTGAAGCTTTTTGAACTAGTTTTCATGCAGATATCAAATTTCAAGGGCAAGAAAGTGTGAAAATTTCACTAACATATTTTACAATGAATAAATTCGCAACCACTGCAGGTTTTAAATATTTCTAAGGGTGGCTTGTGTTTTCAACTTTATGTTTATATTATTTCACATTCTTATAAGATTATGGTATTTACAGAACGTGACTTCGCTAAAACATGTTTTTGTTTTTGTTTTTCATAGCCAGTAAATCAGACTGTTTATAAAAAATGAATGCCCACAGATAATATAACAGGAATTATTGTGGCATCTTCAACGTATTGCGTCGTAGAGTACTCTCTCCTCTTTCAAATTGTAATCATAATTTAATTCCTAGTGCGCAGTTTTCATCGACATTTGCTGGTCCCTTTCTTGTTGAACAGATTGTACTCCTACAAACACGCTCTAATTAATAGCTGTTTTCTATCAATTTAAATTTTGGTATAATGCAATTTGTAGTTGAAAAATAGTTTTGTACACATTTTTTAAATTCACCAAATTTTTAAATTTTAATTTTAAGGTCCAACAACTTACAGAAAATTGCCTGGGGTGCGATACACCCAGTGTGTCCAAGGTGGGTTAATTTGACTTTATCTTGAAGAAAAACTTATTTTTATGCTCCTTTACAATCAAAATAAATTTTGGAAGCCCTGCAAATTAGGCACTGAAAAAATGTTGGTTTTACAATTTTTTTTATTGCAGAAGTCAACTTTTTTAAAAATGCACCCCCGCGATTTTTGTTGTTTTTGATCTTAAAACGTTCGTAAGATGTCAGGGAACTATAATCAGTAGAAAAATCTCATATCAGAATACCATTCAATAAAAGTTGGTTAAGCCGCACCGTGACTCTCTGAAAATGTGAGAATCCTTGGCAGTGAAAAAAATGTTTTATTTTTCTGCATTCGGGACCTTTAGCATTTTTTGCGGTGCTTCCGTGAATTTTTTTGAATGATGAGAGCAAAAAAAAGAACCTTATTGGACTCTTGTCGCCTATCTCAAAGCGACGGTAATGGTGCATCCACGAGTGGGAAGGAGGAAAAGGGAAAAAGGAAAAAGAAAGTGGAGAAGTACCGCAGATGTGAGAAAGAAATCAAGAGAAACGAGAGAGCATGCGATACATTCGTCTTAGAGGCGTTCAACCGTTTGATCGCAAACGGGAGGCCGACTGTAGGTTGGCAACATTACACCCCATCGTCCTGACTCGGTGGGAGACGAGTGAGGAAGTGAGAAATTGACCGAAACCAAGTGTAATGTGTAGGCTTTAGTTTCGACCTTTTACAGCTTCATACCTAGAATTCTCTGTGATTAAAACAACTTGCCCCACGTAGAAAGTAAATCAAACTACTCTGCCACATTTCACTTCATTTCCTCATTTCAAATGCTTCAAATAGTATATCATTATTTATTTGTATGCTTTAACATTTATAACTTTTACAATAATTAACATACTGATTTTGTTAAGCTTTCATGTTAAAGAGGAAGAATAAAATCAACGCAAATATTGGTTTTTGCAGTTTTTTGTCTATGACTAAATTATTTTTGGCAGTTAGTACTATATAATTGGAAAAATATTTTTGTTTACTTCCTCAATAAATTTTCGATTTTTTATGTTGGTTTTCAGATTTAAAAAACCGCTGCCAAGTAGTTACTAGTTTGACTGTTTCCACGTTAGGGTGTATCTTAAGGGTATTTGATACATTATATTTGCATTTCTCTCTTAATAAACCCGCTGAATGTAAATAAAAAATCGATCAGTAATTCATGATTCGACTCGTCAAAAGGAATAAATTTGATTCTTATAACTTATAATATTGCTATATTCCCAAAACTCAAAAACTTTCCTTGATATAAACGTAAAAAATGTGTTAATTTTTTTTACACTGGAGCGTCGATTTAAGCCACTTCGATTTAGGCCGTTCCTAGAATTCGGTAGGCGGCATTCAGTGGTTGTGCGGGCCCGAGGGTAGAGAAGGAGCTAACGGTCGCCAAACAGTACCGTAACATCAGAGCGAGCACTATTAATTCGTCTTGACTGTTGAAAAAGCTACGGTTGTAATTAAAATGATCATTTTAGAAAAACAAGATTCAAAATAATTTTATAAATATTTTTTACTACCAACAAAAATTAAATATATAGTATCACTTTAAAAAATAAGTTCAAACACTCCCGCACATTTTTCACAGTTACACGACATTTACATATTTTTAAAAGCAAGTTGAAAATTCTTTTTTTATTAATTTTTCATCGTCATTTAAGAATTTTCATCCTTGACATTCATACATAATTCAGTCAACTCATATTATTCTGACTGAATGTGGTTCGTACAGCCCTGACTGTGTTCGGAGCCTCTCAAGGACAGCGGCCATTTAGGCCTGGCAATGCCCGAAATGCGGCCTAAATCGACGCATCAGTGTATTTAAAATATAGTTGGTTATAAAAGGTTTTAAAATAGGTCAGTCGATTCGTCTCGTAAAAGGAATAAATTTGGTACTTATAATATTGTTATATTTCGAAAATTGAAAAACTTTCTCGGATACAACCGTAAAAATAATTTTTATTTAATATATTATAAATATCGTTGGTCATAGATGTTTATATAATAGGTCAGTCAATTCGTCCCGTCAAAAGAAATAAATTTAGTTGTTATAATATTGCTATATTCTCAAAATTGTGAAAAAAAGTTTTGCTTATGAATGAAAAAATTCAAAATTCAAAAAATTTCAGATGAGGAAATTTTTTGTTTGATGATGATTATAAACAATGTATTGAATTTTATCAACTAAATACCACCCCGTATTTGAAAAAATTATGTATTAAAAGTCTTTTTTAACTTAAAAAACAGTGATAAAAATTATTTCAAATTTGCTTTTTGTTATATGAAGATATTTAATCAATCAACCTCAATCTTTTTTGGTAGAAAAAGATGTATTTCAGTATAACCTCCAAACCTAGAGTAAATTTTCTTGACTATAATTAAAATTGAAAAAAAATAACATCTAAAACGATCTTTAAGAAAAATATGAAATCGAAAAAAATGCTGCTTCTTACCTGTTTCGGCTCAAAAACTTAGAAATTATGGGCACTATCTGGGTCTATAATTCATCCAAATTTCATGGCCCTAGCTGCTTAAGTTGTTGCGAGTTATCATTAAATAGGCATTGTTGACGTATACACACCCACACACGGACATTTTTTAAAAACATCATTTTCGGATTCCTGGAGTCGAATTAGGTCGAGAAATATCAAAAAATGAGATTCGAAAATTTTCATCGTTACAAAGCTTCCTTTATAAGGAAGTAATCATTATTAGTTTTCGAGAGAAAAATTTGAAAATTTCGAAAAATGTCGATTTTCCAATATTGATTTTTTGTTGCTTCTTTAACTAGATCCTAAAATAGTAATTTTTGACGGAGAAAAAATTGTTTTCCTACATACAAAAAATGATTACCTGAAAGGGTTAAACCAGCAAACAAGATTGGAAATTTGCTAACGAAGTATAAAAATATATTTTTTTGTTTAGTGTTAAAATATAAAAAATTTATAGATAGCAGAAAACCAAAAGACAGTAAATATCCCAGCGCACAGTGAGGCAAAAAAAAACGTCCGTGGACAAATTGATTTTCAGAAGACAATTATTATCCGATTTTAACTTTAAAAATTTTTTTTTGACTTTTGAAGTATACCGGCTTTTAAAAACTGCTTTGATTCAATCAAAAATACCTAGAAAACTGAAAGCAACTATCCAAAAAGGATGTCCAATAGTTAAAGAAAAAATGCTTTGATACAATCAAAAATACCTAGAAAACTGAAAGAAACTATCCAAAAAAGATGTCCAATAGTTAAGATGTCCAAATGTTAAAAAATTTATTGAATTTTTTATAAACAAATAAGTAAATGAAAATGGTTTCGTGGGGATTGGCAGCGATTCGTCACTTGATTCGCACTAAATTTGAACAATTTATGGACAAAAAGAGTTTTTTAGTTGAATTAATAAAAGTTAATAAATAATTTGTTATTTTCAAAGCAATGTTTATAAACAAATATCCATATCAGGTATTTTTGATGCAATAAATAACGTTTTTTCTATGGAATCGATCATATATTACTTGAAAATAATACCTAAGTATCATATTTGGTCACCAAATAAAAGTTAATAATTGTTGAAACTATCTTAATTAACAAATGCTATTTTTGGAACTACAAACTTGATTTTTTCGATGCAATTAACTGTAAATTACTAACTTCTAAATTTTTAAGAACATTTTGATGACAGTAAACAATTTATTATTGTAAAAAACAATTGTTTAAACAAATTTTTATCATTCAATGCATTTATAAATAAAATACCTCTTTTTTCACGGAGTTAACAGTCATTTATTTAGCAATGATTTTTTGCTATGAATCGATAACATTTGATAATTGTTTAACCAAACTTAATTAACAAATGCATT
>JBAGKK010010188.1:0-12112 GCA_037177015.1 Euceroptres primus
AATCATATCCTAGTTCTACCAAATCTTTTTTTAAATTATCCCTCCACCTGATTCTCGGCCTTCCCAGTGGTCTCTTATTTGTACAATATTTATATTTTATTATAATGTAGAGTTTTTTGATGAATGCAGATATGAGCCGCCATATGATCGTGATCGTTATTACGATCGTGGTTTCGAGCGTCCTTATGAGCGTCCACTAGAGCGTCCAATTGATCGTCCAGTCGAACGTCCTTACTACGAGCGCACTTATGATCGTGGAAATGGTTATGACAATTTGGATGGACGATTTCCCCCTGATGATCGATATGACCGTTACAATACACCTCGACGACCATTAGAGGATCCTTATGATCCCAGATACGACCGGTTTAATCGCAACTACATGAACAGATACGATCGCAACGACCCTTACGAGAGATCTGGATGGCGGAGGCCATATGATGACCGATACGATAGATATGGAGGAAGAGAACCTGTGAATTCCAGAGGATACTATTCTTCCGGTGCATGGGGACCAGGATACGATAGAGGATATGCGAGTGCGTGGAACTACGGCGGAAGTCGAGATAACTGGAGGGATAATGGACGAGATCGAGATCGGGATAGGGATCGTGATGGGTTAGTATTTATACAAAGATAACATATTTTCTAACCAATTTGTTTATTTTTAAATAGTTGAATATAAAAAGAAGACTTGATAGTCCAATCATCTGATTGAGAAAATGGCGTAAATCTGGTAAAGTAAAAAAAACAAAATTTTTTTGTATAAATCACTTCATTTTGGGGTGCATAATATCGCTTCAGGTTCTGTGTCAAAGTTTTTGCCCGGTAACCCGGATAATTTTTTGAAAAAGGATCAAAAATTCATATACCTGTGGTTTGCTGCTTTTCTGTGCATCGTAGAGGAAAAATGCTTGACAAAAAAAGGAAAGTAGATGAAATTCTGGGAAAAACTAAAAAAAAAAAACGTTTTCTAGGACTCTATAATTAAAAAGTTATGGTCTTTCCAAAGAACCCAATTTTTTCGATTTTTTGCTAAAAATCATATCTTTTTTTTTTGCTTCCGTGTAGCTCGGATCCGGGTGTCATACGTTAAAATGATCCGGGGATGAAATAAAATAGATGTTATTATCTGTTATTTAAAAAAAAATTATCAAACCGCGAGTGATGATCTCTCAAAGTTGAATCTTTTCGGACTATTTTTAGGTGTAAATGACATGAGTCATTTATTTTTTTTTGACATTAGTCAAAAATTAAATGACATGAGTCATTTAATTTTTTCCAAGTAGCTCGTTTATGAATGAATTGACATTAAAAGTGCTGGAGGATAAATGACAGTACATGAAATTACAAGTAATTTAAAAAAAAAGAATGTTTTTACCTCATTAGTTTCCGATTTACGGCCATCCAAAAATCCCGGGTTTTTTTTCACTTTTTAGATGAAAATCAGAAAACTGAGTTTTTGGAAATAACTCGTTTCCTAGATGTCACAGGAGAATGTTTTATGAAGATAAATTATAGTGGGTTAAAATCTGCGTAAATTAAAAAAAAAAGAATGTCCTAGCCCTAATAGGTCCCGAGTTATGACCTTGTAACTTGGACCCTTTCTCTATACTGATATTAAAATGCATCATGGAATGCAACTATGGCCATATTTTAACATTTCTGTGGCTCAATTGATTAAAAATGAATAGTTAAGTCAATTTTCATCAATAAACAGAAAACTATTTACACAAATGTTACCTCCTTGTGCCTGAAATATGCATTTTTCGGCATTTTTGAGCTACAATTTCTGCCAGGGAGGCTTATTGCAAATTAAAAAATACCAATTCGATATTTACTGATTTTTTATGAATAAACAAATAAATGTTTAAACCAATGTTTCCTCTCCATCCTCAAATATGCATTATTTGGCATTTTTTAAATGCAATTTCTCTCACGGACTATTACATCTTAAAAAAATACCAATTCGATATATACTGATTTTTTATGAATAAACAAATAAATGTTTAAACAAATGTTTTCTCTTCTTCCTCAAATATGCATATTTTGACATTTTTTAAATGCAATTTCTCTCACGGACTCTTACTACATCTTAAAAAAATACCAATTCGATGTATACTGATTTTTTATGAATAAACAAATAAATTTTTTAAAAATGTTATCTCTTCTTTCTCAAATATGCATTTTTTGACATTTTTTAAATGCAATTTCTCTCACGGACTCTTATTACATCTTAAAAATAAACCAAGTCGATATTTATTGATTTTTATGAATAAATAAATAATTGGTTGAACAAGTGTTTCTTCTTCGTCCTCAAATATGCATTTTGGTATTTTTCAAATGCAATTTTTCTCAGGAAGGCTTATTAACAATTAAGAAAATATCAATTCTTCAAATCAGTCAGGTTCTCGGGGACAAAATATGTTGTTTTTTAGAGGAAATTAGACGATACGTATTTTTGCGGTTTGTAAAAAAAAATTCTACAAAGTTATGTGTATTTGAATTTTTTGCTTTGTTTTAAAAAAAACCCAAATTTTTTCTTTAAACTTCTATAACTTTTGACCTAATTAAGATATTTAAGATTTCTTCCCAGATTCTGGTAGAGTTTATCGTCTTCTTTAGAAAACCGCCAGAAAATTACAAAAATGTTCAAAATTAACAAAATGTCAGTGGTTTTTCTGAAAACATTTATAGTCGATTTTCTCAAAAAAACCCACACTTATATTTTTTGTCAATTTTTTGTTGAATTTTTACTATCATAGGGAAGACATCTTGTGAGTTTTATGAGGGCTAAATAACTTTTGTGGCCAGGAGAATTTTTTTTCATAAAATCGCACTTTCGCATTTTTCTCGAAAACAACTACAGATAAGAAAAAATGTTAAGAAAATAGTTGGCATAATTAAAAAAGTTCTACAAAAAGTTCTTTTACTCATTTATGATATCGTGCACCATTTTCGAGAAAAATAAAAAATTTCATTTTCATGCAAAAAAAATTCTTGACTCCTGATAAAATAAAATAAATAAAATAAATATAAAGAAGACTTCCTGTAGTTTTGCATGGGCTAAACAATTTTATCGCAAGAAAAATATTTTTCATAAAATCGAATTTTCAAATTTATTGCTGAAACAATTTAAGTTACAAAAATAATGTCAAGACAAGAAATTTTTTGACTACAAATTTTTCGACGAATGAAATCGCGATAGTAGAAGAAGGTGCTGTCTATCTCGGGAATACGAAAATGTCACATATGGAAGATGGAGATTGATGAAGGTGATATGAAAACTTCTTACATGGTCAAAACTGCTAAAAACACGATTGGATTCCTAAATTATCTACTGAATCCAATGATTCCTCTTCGGAACTCGAGGACTCTAATGAAGAATCTGGAGAAATAGATAATAAAAATCTGGAAACGTGGGCCCGGGTATTATTTTTTTTTAACTGAGATTTAAACAAAATTTTTGTGCATTATTGAAAAATATTAGGGTGAATGTGAAATATATTTTAAATCTATTGAATATAAAAACTTTTTAAGCAAACAATTTTTAGTCTTGACATTATTTTTGTAACTTAAATTGTTTCAGTAAAAAATTTAAAAATTCGATTTAATGAAAAATAATTTTCTGGCCACAAAAACTGTTTAGCCTACGTAAAACTTACAGGAAGACTTCTCTATATGAACGCACATTTTTTAAAACTATTTAATAAAATATGAGTATGGGTATTTATGGGTATTTCCATAAACTAGGAGTCAAGAATTTTTTTGCATAAAAATTAAATTTTTTAATTTTTCTCGAAAATGGTGCAAGATATCATACATGAGTAAAAGAAATTTTTGTAGAACTTTTTTAATTGTGCAAACTATTTTTTAAATATTTTTTCGTATCTGTAGATGTTTTTCGAAAAAAATTCGATTTTATGAAAAAAAATTCTCCTGGCCACAAAAGATATTTAACCCGCATAAAACTCACAATATGTCTTACCTATAATAATAAAAATTCAACAAAAAATTGGCAAAAATTATAAGCGTGGGTTCTTAGAGAAAATCGACTATAAATATTTTCAGAAAAACTGCCGCCATTTTGTTAATTTTGAACATTTTTTAAATTTCCTGGCGGTTTTCTAAAGAAGACGATAAACGCTACCAGAATCTGAGAAGAAATCTTAAATATCTCAATTAGGTCAAAAGTTATAAAAGTTTAATGAAAAAATCTGGGTTGTTTTGAAAACCAAAGAAAAAAATTCAAATATCCATAACTTCATAGAAATTTTTTTTTACAAATCGCAAAAATACGTATCGCCTAATTTCCTCTAAAAAACAACATATTTTGTCCCCGAGAGATTCGGCGACTTTAAGTGTAGAACCTGTCTGATTTCAAATGGATTCGGTCTAAAAATGCATAAAAATTGTAATAAAGATACTATGATGAATTGATATTTTTTAAATTGTTAATAATTCTCTCTGGGAGAAATTGCATCTGAAAAATGACAAAAATGCATATTTGAGGACGAAGAAGAAACATTTGTTCATTCAATTATTTGTTTATTCATTCAAAAAATTCCAAAACATGCATATTTGATTATAAAGAGGAAATATTTGTTTAAACATTTATTTTCTTATTCATAAAAAATCAGTAAATATCGATTTGGTATTTTTTTAATTTGCAATAAGCCTCCCTGGGAGAAATTGTAGCTCAAGAACGCCGAAAAACGCATGTTTCAGGCACTAGGAGGTAACATTTGTTTAAATAATTTTTTGTTTATTAATAAAAAATGACTTAACTATTCATTTTTAATCAACTGAGTCAAAGAAATGTTAAAATATGGCCATAGTTGCATTCCACGATGTACTTTAGTTAGTGATGTATTCAAGCGAGATCTCGGCTATCAAGTTTTATCTCGATGTTGTCTTGTCATTATCAAGAATCTTGAAAAAATTATTGAATGACGCTAATTTATATGTTATCATGGTTACCTAAACATTTTCACCCTACTTCATGTTGTCAAAAGCAAGACTTTTCGAAAAAAACATAGAAATTATTTGACTGTTCAATAATCTTGGTTAAAAATATTCTAACATAGAAAACATTTGACTCTTCAATAATCTTGGTTAAAAATATTTTCGAAATTTCGAGCGATATAAAGCAAGATTAAGATTTTCTTGTCTTGAGGTGCATCACTAACTTTAGTATCAGTATAGAGAAAGGGTCCAAATTACAAGGTTATAACTCGTGACCTATTAGAGCTAGGACATTCTTTTTTTTTAATTTACGAAGATTTTAACCCACTATAATTTATCTTCATAAAACTTTTTCCTGTGACTTCTAGGAAACGAGTTATTTCTAAAAAACTCAGTTTTCTGATTTTCGGTTAAAAAGTGAAAAAACCCGGGATTTTTGGATGGTCGTAAATCGGAAACTAATAAAGTAAGAATATTTTTTTAATGGCATGTAATTCCATGTGCTTTCATTTATCCGCTGACACCTTTAATGTCCATTCATGTAGAAACGAGCTACTTTGAAAAAATTAAACTCATGTTTAATTTACCCCTAAAAATAGGCCGAAAAAGGTCAACTTTGAGAGATCATAACTCGCGGTCTATTATAGCTTGGATAATTTTTTTTTTTTAAACAGATAATAACATCTAGTTTAATTCATCTCCGGATGAATGAACTATTGATCCTAGAAAAATTTTTTTTCAGAATTTCATATACTTTCTTTTTTGTGTAATGCATTTTTCCTCTACGATGCACAGGAAAGCAACAAACCACAGGTATATTATTTTTGGCTCATTTTTCAAAAAATTTTCCGTATTATCGGGCAAAAACCTTGTCTCAGAACCTGAAGCGATATTATACACCCCAAAATGAAGTCATTTATAAAAAATATTGGTTTTTTTTTACTTTACCAACCAAAAGTACCGGATGACTGGACTATAAGGTCTTCATAATGTGTTTTTTTCATCAAAATCGGCTTAGCCATTCTTGAGAAAAAATTTTTTTCGATTTTTCTTCTCACCAATATAATTTCCATAAAAATTTTTTTTTAATTTAATCTTTTGGGAAATTTCATCTTACATCACTGACAGCTTATGGTCAAAACTCGATCAGATCCGAACGGGGACACCCAGACCATGCTTACCCTGCTACGGTCTTTTATTTTGTAAAATAAGATCAATTTAGTGGTTTTAAATTATTTTAAAGCGGTGTTAAAACCCTGATTCGCATAACAGGACGTCATAATGTATCACATTCCTTAGGGTTCATCAGGGATAGGAAGGTTCTTAAAAGAAATTAATTTTCATCTTAAAATATATTAATAATATGAGAAATATGTTCCCTGTAGCAGGAAAAAAATTTAAAATATAAAAAATTTCATTTTTAATAACAATCATCTTAAAATATATTAATAATATGAGAAATATATTCCCTTTAGCAGGAAAAAATTCAAAATATAAAAAATTTCATTTTTAATAACAATTATTTTAGAGTTTAGACAGTTTTTTTAAGTTTACGCCTTTTCAAAACTGTACCAATTCCTGGTCACCAATATTTTTTTTTTTAAATGCCCTAAAAGTTGTTGTACCTACGTTTTTTTCTGGATATTAAAATAACATTTTTAGCTTTTGTTTTAATCCTGAACGATTAAGAATAAGTTGTCAAATATTTGTATAAAAAATTACCAATACTGATTTTTCCGGAAAAATGAAATTTATATTGGTTTATGTTTATTTAAATAATAACTTTAACTTAACTAAAGTTTGTTAAATAAATTTTGTTAATGTTAAAAGAAAATATTGTGTAAAAGGTATGGCAATGATCAATTGGTAATAACTTTCGAAAGTAATTAACATTTTTCCATGTCGATTGTAATTTAATTTGATCTCCAATTTTCGACTACCAATTTATCTCACAGGTGAATTAGTAATCTAAATTTTCTTTCTGAAAACAATGAAAAGAGGTCTCTCCCTCAATTTAAATAATTACCGATCGATAAGTCGTGCAAATCAAACAAATTATTTTACTCACTAATTAAAGGACCCTACGAGTGCTTGGGTCTTTCTCTCAAAAGATGGTCGTTGATTGCGATTTACTGATAGCAATTAAACGCCTCAAATGCGGGCTTCGGGGTTACGAGTTACTGCTTAGCAGCACTGAAGGCCATCAGGAGTAATTAATGGCCATAAAGAAAGTAATTAAAAGGTCCTAAAACAGTTCAGGTCTGATCCAATCTTTTACCTTTAAAATTATGTAATTTTGCAACTATTTAGTAATTTACTTTGTTTTTTTCGCTTAGGTTGAGTTACTTATTTAAAAAATTCAAAAGATTCTTTTGTAAATCAAAATAACATGAATTATATTAATTTATAATGTAAGTATTATATTATGATTTTCACAAATACTTGAATAACTATTTCTAATAAAGGCAGTAATTCATTAAGACTTTGAAGCGTAAATTTCTTGCATTTCTAGTCCATAGTTAGCCAATATAATTTCAGTAACTTGTGAAGTGGATATAACATTTTAACGAGCAATTTGCGATTTAATTACTCTTGTTTCAGCTTCTATCGGCCGAGAGATTATTTTTATGATAGCACCGCTGCTCCAGGAGGATCTCGAGGTACCAGTTATCTCTACGATCGACCTGAATCGTCCACGAAACCCGATTCGAACGATCGAGACAAGCCAACAAGTTCGCCCCTCACCCAAGATAACAAAAACTACAAAGATTAGGAGATAAAAATTAATTTCTCGAAATCTGTACTTTCCTGAAAATAACGGTCACTAAGTTCTCACTAAGTGTCCACTTTCAGGGCTGCAAGAAGTGGTTGGAGTTAGTGAGTGTCTATATTGAATAGACGATATTCTTTATAGAAAACTGTATGGCATTTTCGATACAATTTTTATACGAATTTTATGGGAGAAAAATACTCACTTTTATACATATTTTATATTGTATTAAATTAATTACGAATACTAGTTTTTTATATCTGAAAAGAAAAAAAGGCAAATATTTTTAGAAGGAAATGTGAGATCGATTACCTCTTTTGAATGCCCTTGGAAATAGTGATATGCCCAACGAAAATATCCTGGCTATGTCACTGCCTTTTATATATTGTAAGACTCACTGACGTAGATAATAAAATAACTTTTAAATAGTAAGAAGATTTAGAAGAACAATATATAAACAATAAAATAAATATGGTATCATAATTAATGAAACAAGTAAATAAGAAAACAAGAAAACAAGTAAATAAGAAAACAAAATATATGAAAGTAAATGTCATTTGCAATCGTTTACAATTTTAAAAAGCTCTTCTTTAAAAATGTTTAATATTTTAAAAAACTACCATAGTTTGAAACTGTGAATGTTCACCTAAAGCTATAAAAATTCTCGCGTCAGTAGAAACGGCTGGCGTGAAAATAAAATGAGTTTTATTTATTTACTAAATATAAAAGAGCATAGAGTTGAAATATTTGAATAAATTTTAAATAAAGAAACTTTTCCAGTTTATTTTTACTTATTTCCTTTCGGCATGAATGATCAATGCTCCGATTTCGAGGTCCTGGCTGAACAAAACCGCGCTTATCTACTGAAAGAGACAATATGGATTGGACCAACCGTATAATATCTGATCTCGACGCGTTTATTTTCATTAACTCGATTATCCATGATACATTGCGCAATTACTGTAATTTACACTAATCGCATAGTAATTTAGTTTTGTACACTCGATTTAGTCGCATTAGAATAAAATTTGTCAATAATAAAGAAAGTCGATATGTTTATTAGGGTGGCAGTTATTTCGGCGATGTGGGAATTGTTTACATCTCCCCCCCCCCCCTTCAAAACTTTCAAAGTAAAGAAAAAAAATTTTGTGCAAAATCTGAGAAAAATTATAGAACAAAGCATGTATGTAGTACATACATGCTTTATTCTATAATTTTTCTAGTATTTCTGTTTTTAGTACATACTATGCACTTCTAGTGAAAACTTCAATTGCTCCGTGGTACGTATTAGTAATAATCGATTTTGACAAAACTTTACAAAAATTATCTTTTATGTGCGTCAGTGAGAGTTTTAAAAGAATATCACAGTAGATAAAACAATAAAAAATAGCCGTATTATCATAGTAATTTTATACGGTTTTTATATGGTCTTATTACCTTTCCCAACTTATGGTCCATATTTGAGCCATTTACACAACTCATATGGACATACATGGGTCTAATATGAAGTTTTAAATCCTTTGGAAACAATAAACACAACCTAGAATTGGAGAACGCGTAGTTGAAATTAATAGTTTAATGCGCATTATGGAGACTTTCAGTGGAAAAAAAACAGAAAAGGTTGACTTTGAAGGACTCGTACTGCATGATAATGTCGATGAAAAATTCTGAAAAAATAAAGCTTTGCACGTTGTATCATGAAAAAAAACTGTGTAAAGTTTGATACATTTATGTCGATTTGAAAAAAAGTTATGAATATTGAGGTAAAATGGGCTGAAAAAAACATGTATTTTCCATTTGAATTTTCAACTGCTCGGTGGCACGAGTTAATATTATCCAATCTTCTTCAAATTTTGCACAAAATTTTTGTTATTTACCTTGAAAGTTTTGAAGGGGGGGAAGGGATATAAAAAATTCCGACGTCGCCGAAATAACTGCCACCCTAATATTTATCGATCTTGGAGATTTAAGAACGTTTAATAAACTGAAATTTGACCGCAGTTTTTATTTCCATGTGTAGTAATAGTAAGTGAGTTTCTAGATATGAAAATTAGGTATTTAAAATCTGTAGAGTGATAATCTTCTTTGCAAAGTTGTTTAATTTTTCAGAGAACTGCAGCTGATTTACTTTTGTAATTTATTACTCTCTAAATCTGAATTAGTAGTTTTCTACTAATGAAATAGGGCTGAATCGTTTACCAATTGCTTTAGTAAGCATTTCTACTAATTAATGGTAAAAAACTACTAATTCACTTAGTAAGGCCTAATAAATAAATTAGTAACAATTAACATTTGTTTCTTTTTAATTGTAATTGACCTTTTCAATTGACGACTGATTGAGGGACCTAAAAAAATTAGTAACCCTTACTACGTGAATTAGTAGTTTTCTACCATTAATTATTAGTTTTCTACCATTAATTAGTAGTTTTCTACTAAAAATTAGTAGAAATGCTCACTAAAGTAATTGGTAAACGATTCAGCACTATTTCATTAGTAGAAAACTACTAATTCAGATTTAGAGAGTACAAATTTTTACTCTCTCATCATTTAATAGTCTTTAGAAACATAATTTGGTTCCGTTTAAAATTCAATGTAATTTGTTCAATGTATTGAAGTATTTTTTGGAATAATGGTTGAAGAAAAAAAGACAGATTATTATTACAACTACGGATTTTATAAATTATTTTAGATATAAATATAAATTTAAGTATGAAGTGAATGAGACAATTGTAGGTATAATGTCGGATTATGTACATCATTTCATGATGCAAATAAACCTGAAAGTTTCTTAATTGAATAAAAAATGCGAATAAACTTTATTTCTTACAAAATTGGAAAGAAAATTTATATTTGAAATAGAAAACTTTTTTGCAGGTTGATTTTTAAAGTCTAAAAATCATAAGGAGATTGTGCCTTCATGATAAATGATTAATAGTTCTCAGATTCTTAGAAATATATATAGCGACAGTGATAATGCAATAATTTATTAAAGTTATAAAGACCGAATCCATTTCAGCTCAAGCAGGTTCTACACTTCAAGTCGCTCAATCTTAAATATGTTGTTAACAGCAACACGTATTTTTCCGAATGCAGAAAAAAAATTTGATCGTTTTTTGAAAATTGGTATTTAAAATTTAAATGCTCGTAACTTTGTAGAAACATTTCACAGTAGATTGTGGAATATTATTTTAATCTGCAGCAATATTATTTTGATCTGAAGTGGATCATTTATTCTATTGTCACAATCTTTTGTTTTTTGTTTCCTCATTTTGCTGCAGTTTAAAATGATACCTTGGGATTTTCCTTGTTTAAATAAAAAAAAATACATGTCACTATTTCTTCTAAAAACCCACATACTTCGTCGACGAAAGATTGATTTGAAATGGATTTGATCTGAAGCAATTTCCAGCATTTATTTGCGTGTAGATATTTAAGAGATTTTTAACTTTTTTGTAATATTGATGATAATAAATACCACTCGCACTTCTTATATAATTATTTTTCATTTTTAATATTTCAGTGTCTCACTAACAATTTATTTCCTTCATTACAAAAGCCAACCTAACCGGACGGAGAATCAGTAACTGGTAGGCAACCTGATTTCCTGAGGCGATAGGAAAGTTCGATCTTAGTGGAAACTCTCCCCAAACCTCGTGAAACAGTAGAAATTAATCCGGTTACAGTGCTAGATGAATCTAACTTAGTTCGCCAACATAAGTTTCGTATACAACCCTGAAAACGGCAGGGGGAAGGGGGAGAGGAATTAGAGAGAGATAAATTTATGTTTTCACTTTGCCAACTATTGTATATCGATTTAACGTCTGAGCATACGGAGTTTCTGTCGCTGCTTCACTATCTCAGTACTTTAGATCAGGTTTTGCGGTCCAGCCTGCTTTCTGTAGGAAGTTTCTCGATCCATAGGAAGTTGGACAGAACTTTAATAAAAGAACAAAAGCGGAGACCGAACTCTCCTGTCTTGGTCTTGCTATCGCTTTCCCTTTTTTTCCTTTTCTTTTTCTTTCTATTTCATTTTTCTTGCAACCACCGAAGTTCAATTTCAAAATAAATCATTCTTCCTTGCCGCGAGGCGGAAACGTTTCACCTAGTCGCTCAGGGACTTCACTCGCAAGACTACGCTTTATGTGAGAAGCTGCCAATAAGTATCGATGCTGAAAATAAGTTTAGTAAAAGAACGTCTGTATCTTCGAGTTATGAAACAGACACTCGACAACTCTTTAAGAAAATAAGAAGGAAATACAAAAAAATCTCAAATTCCTTGACAAAAATATTATGTTATATCGCATTCTTTCTTCAGTATTGACCTTTGGTTAGTGTTGTAGGAAGTTTCCGGTTTAAAAAGGTCCAAATAAAAATCAA
>JBAGKK010010199.1:0-12111 GCA_037177015.1 Euceroptres primus
TCAATTTAGATTGACATATACTTTGAAAAGAGATAAGAATAACGAAAAACTTTTTTCATGAAATTTGTTTATTATGACAGAATCTTAATAATAATGTCCATGTGAATAGAAATACATAGATAACTTTCACAATAAAATAAATAAAACGCTTTAAAATTTAAATTACATTGCTAAAGCTAAAGCTTTTTGTCAGTCGACAATTTAACATTCAACGCTATCATCTTCTAAATATCATTAAAGAACATGACATGACCTAGCATTCTTCAACGCGCTTCGGCTAGATGGTGCACAATAATTGAAAATTTCGTTTGGTCAAACGCAATACATTACATCAACACCTGAAAACTAACCTGCGATAACGACCGACTACAAAAATCAAATTGACTTCGTTATAAATATGTATTAAATTATATTTGGTAATTAAAATCTCATCAAATTGTGTGTCTGAATTATTCAAGAATTATTAAGAATTAATTATTAATTCTTTTAATAATTTAAAATTGATTTTTTCGGGTTAATTAAGCAGATTTAAAAATGCAGTCAAGTTCGCATGCCCAAAAAATCTCCCGCGAATTTTCAAATGTCAACTAAGAGGATAGTAAAGTTTTTTTTATTTAAAAAAAATGACAAACAATATTAATTTTGAATATAACTTCAGAGTGAATAATGTGTTTTCTCTAGGTTGAAAGTGCAATTTTCAGCATCGATTATTTTTAGTTGTAATTAAATAATAGTTTATCAAAATCAGTGGTGCAGTAATAAATATTGTTAATTGTTAATCATCTTGGATTGTGAAAATTTCAAAAATGGATTTGATGATGCTTGTGCCTGATGCAGTTAATGCACCTGGAGAATTTCAGGTAAAATTAAATGCAAGTAAAAATATTAATTAAATATAATTTCATTACATTTCATTTGCCACTTATTACATTTTTTTTTCTTATCAAAAATAAAATTTTTGATTACTTGGTTAATATAGGAGAAAACAAATTGCCACGGCATTTTGAAACTTATTAAATAATAATGTATTAATCTACAATTATTTTCTTAATTTAATTTTACATAGTTTTCAATTGGATTTATAATATTTTTTAAATGTAATTTAATTAATATTTTTAAATTACTTGGTTAATATAGGAGAAAACAAATTGCCACGATATTTTGAAACTTAGTAAATAATAATTTATAAATCTAAAATTATTTTCTTAATTTAATTTTACATATTTTTAAATTAGATTTATAATATTTTTAAAATGTAATTTAATTAATATTTTCAAATAAACTTTGGTTTTAGAGAACACCAATTATAGAACATAAGTGCGAAGTTCAAAAACTTCAAACTCAAAAAGATGAATTTATTAGAAAACTTAATTTGAATACTGGAACTTGTTCTCGCATTCGTCAATGGATTGCAGGATTATTTATTTTGTCTAAAAAACATCCTTATACTCGAACTGCTCTAAAAAGTACAGCTGCTATAAATTATGAAATTAATAGACATACCAAATTTTATCCTTATATGATGCATCCATTTAGTTACTTCAGGTAATAATTTATATGAACTGGGAAAAAAATAAAAAGTTCATAAATTAATTTTTTTTATTAAAAATAAAGAAAATAAAAGTATTAAAAAAGTTTATTTTGTTAATATTTTCTTATTTAAAATTTTATTTCTCATGCAAATAAATTTCTAATATAAAAAATAGTTAATTCTGTTATAATTCTAATTTAAATTTAAATTTGATTTTTTTTACAGAACTTATTGGAACATATTCTTAGTAATATTTACGATAATAGCATTATTTATAGTACCAGTACTGAATGCCTATTATTTCAGTATGCACGAAGATTGGTTTCCAATCACTTTGTTTATTGATATTATTTTCCTTTCCGACATTATTATAACTTTTTTTACTGGTTATTACGACTTTGAAATCAGGGCTGTTATGTTGGAGCCTAAAATAGTTGCAAAGTAAGTTGTAAACTTTTTATTTAAAAAAATAGTAAATTATTTAATAATCTAAATTAACTTAAATAAAAAAATATAAATACACTGGTGCCCCGGTTTACCAGGGGTTTCGGGGATAGCCTGAATGGCCTTCGTGAAAACCGAGGGTCTCTCAAGCGTAAACAAGGCAGGGCCGTATGAACTGTATCTGTTTTTAATTTTTGTCACGAGGGAAAAATATTTTTTAAATATAAGTTTAATTTAACGTTTACTTTAATTTTAAGTTTTATTTAGTTATAACTTTGGTTTATCCGTACTATCATGTATTTCCCGATGAGGCTTGACGTCGCCGGGCGAAAGCTTGAAGATTTTTAATAAAGTTCTTTATACTTGGAAAACTACAACAAGACTAGTAAATCGACAAACCGTCACTACATCGACAATATATATTTTAATATCGCTAGTCGACAACTAGAACATCTTCTGAAAATTATATATAACGCATAACAAAAACACTGAAAACGAACTGAAGCGAACTGACAAAATTATCCGCTTAGTGGCTACGGTATTGCGCAACTCCACTGAGCTCCGAGCTCAGCTTTTTCGTCCCCTTGGACCCCTCGCCGTAGGTGAGAATTCCTGGAACTGGTATACCGGGGGTAAATAAACCAGGTCTCCAGTGTAATATATGTAAAATTCTTAAAAATTATATGTAAAAATAATTTTTTACAATATTTTTTTACAAATAATATAATACCTAAGAACAATTATTTTTATTTATTTATTCATTATTATAATGTAGAGTTTGAAAATTTTAATTCTTTTTCTGTTACTTAATTTACAGTAATTATCTAAAGAGTTATTTCTTTCTGGAATTGTTGACAATAATTCCAGGGGAAATTGTAGATTTTTTTATAAACGGACGAGGAAATACGCAATGGTATTCTCCTGTTTTTAATTTCTTAAAAATCATTCGACTACACAATGTTCTTACTGCTGCTGAAAATTTGAAAAAGGTAAAGATTATTTCCTAATTTTTTAATATTTGTTTATTCCCAGATTCCAGATATTTTATATAATTTATAAATTTACTTTAAATTAATTAAACTTTGAACAATTTGAATAATAATATATTATTCAATACAATATCAATTAATATAATAATATTAATTAAACTAAATTAAGTATTATAAATTATTTTTCGTCATTTCGGCATTTTCATTTGGCTTTTTCTCGATCTCATGATGAAAAGCACTGTATTTGCCATGTCCAAACGAAAATTTTGGCTCGAGCGATTAAATCCCTCGGCTTCGCTTCCTGATTTAAACTACGCTCTCGCAAAAATTTGCGTTTAAACTTGGCGAATAATGTACTATTATTTTATTCTATATTATTTTTTATATTAAATTTAATTATTTATATTATTTCAGACGTTTCAAGTCTCCTTCAGGAAGCATAAAATTATAGAAATGATCATCATTATTTCAATAACGATTCACTGGTCTGCCTGCTTAGAATATTATGTCCCAAAGTCAGTTCTTAGAACTGAAAACTTAGAAGAACACAACAAGTAAATCAATTAATTCATTAATTAATAAAGCAATTAAGTCATTGACTAATTATGCTCAAGTTGATTAATTATTAATACAGACTCTTAGATTAAAATAAAATATTCATAAATGAAAATTTCTTTAGTAGTGAAATTCCTTTCTCCCTCTTTTCTTGTCGGGGTACCTCTGTCTCTAAAGAGCCTAAAACTTAAGGTTAGGCAATTTGCATTTCATGTCTGAGTCCTTTTTTGCATTGATTATGTGTTGTCATTGCATGGGATGACTCTTTAAGATCTGTAAATTTCTGGGTAAATAAAAAATCATCAAACAATTTTTTATATTATTCTAATATTTAAAAAAATACTAGGTCATAATTAAAAAATAATTATTTTAACGTTTAAAAATATTTTTAAAAGTTTTATAAAATAAAGATAATAATTTTATAGTTCCTGGATATTAAGTGAGAGTATGATGAAGAGAGACACTAGAATAAAAAAATATATTTTGTGTCTACATCGTGCAACTACAGCTTTAGTTTCTTCAGCTCATATTTTACCTGTTTCAACAATTGAAGATATGATTTTGAACCTGATATTAACGGTTCTTGGAAGACTGGGCTTCATTTATTTATTATGTCAGTAAAAAAATTAATTGATCGTAGGTAGTTATTAAATAAATCTGGTTCATAAACATATATTTTTAAATATTTGATTGCTTTCTAGAAAAAGATATTATTTATTAATTTCTTTTACCTTTTTTATATTTGAATTTATATTTGCATAATTTCTAAATTTTAAATAAATAATTTGGAAAATGGTGATAAGAAATTTTTTTATTTTATAGAATATAATTTTTTGAATTTTAACATTTAATTATTTTGTTACATTTTTTCCTTCATTTCGAAGATTCATTTTTGATTAAATATATTTTAGGTATATTATTTTAATTACATAGAATTCAAAATATAGTACAAAAAATATTCTTTTTCATTGTTGTAAATTTAATTTCAGTTCAGTTTCTTCAAATTTCGACTGTCTTTCATTCATCAAATAAACAGCATATAAAATTTATCCAACAATTGCAAGAATTCATGCATTTCAAGGAACTACCATCTGATACACAAAAACGTCTTCTTGTGTATTGCGATTATTATAACAAGAAGCATTTCGACAGAGAAAAGTATATTCTCGCACAAGTTACTCCATATCTTCATCAAGTAATTTAATTAAAATAAAATTATACCTAGTAATTTTCAAAGTTATATAAACTGTTATTTTACAATTGTAAATTGAATTAACAAATATTCATTTTCTGAACGAAAATGAATTTAGAGATATTTTTAATTAAAATTAAAGTTATTTTAGATTAAATCTAAAGTTATTTTAAATTAAAACCAAAGTTATTTTTAATTAAAATTAAATTTGTCTTTAAACTTAATGAAATTATAAGTTAAATAACTAAAATAATTAACTTCTCGTTTATATTATCTTTTTAGGAATTAGTTATGCACAGGTGCAAAAAATTATTAGACACAGTTTCCCTCTTCAGACACTTACCACAACCAGTTTTAGCAAAAGTGACAGAATGTATTCGACCCAAAATTTATTTAACCAATGACGAGATAGTAAAAGCAAACACACCTGGTGAATCCTTATTTTATATTGTTTCTGGAACAGTCGCAGTATATTCGAGTAAAGGAAAAGAGGTGAAAATAAGTTTTCCTATTCTAAGCATGTAAAAGAATTTTAAATAATCAATATATGATTCTAGTTTTATTGCAAAACTACTAACAAATATCAAAATAAGATTCTATTAAAATGAATATTTAATTAATTAATCAATCAAATAATTAATAATCCATTTTACATTAAATAATTTAAATAATGCTTTTGAACTAACTTTCTTTTCAATACTGAGATAATAATTAAAAATAACTATTAAATCTAATCGTTATCAATTATTAATTATTAATAAAAAAAAATTAGATATGTCATCTTGAGGACGGTTATTATTTTGGAGAAATAGCTTTGGTAATGGAAAACGAGACTCGAATTGCAAGTGTTTATGCAGTCGAGACATGCGAAATGTACGTTTTAGTACGATCCGATTTTCTCCAAGCAATATCAGGATATCCAAGTCTCTTAAATCGCCTTCAAAAAACTGCTCTTCAAAGATTAGAATTTATGCTTATGCCAGGAGAATCTAGTAAGGAAAAAATCTCACTGCCAATGAGTATCAACATTAGTAATATTAGAGGATCTAAAAAACTCTTCAGTTGAAGAATCAAAGAGCTAAAGAGTAAGTAAGTCCATAAATTTTATCTAGGAAATTAAATTCGAAAGCTCCAGAAATTATAAGACATTATTAAAAAGCTTTTTATATTAATTTCTACTTTTGCTTCAAGCGTGAAAGTTAATTTTATAATTCTATCTAAATTTTAAATTGTAATAATCTATTTCTCAGTCCTTCATTATTCTAAAACCATTTAAACTATTAAAGCAAAATTTCAAAACTCAACGATCATAATTTAAAAGCGTTCCCCTCTGTTTTTTGGGATTTTTGTACGATTGCTGATAAACGGAAGTGAGTCTCCAGTGTTCTGGATAATCAGCATCCCTGCATCCTTGAATAATACTAAAAGGAGGAGAAAGAGTGTCGATGCAAAAAGACCTCCTGGCAAAAGGAGTTTTAGGTCTCGGAACCGGGCATTTTGTAGGCAAACCGTTTCTACGACCATTTCTGTGTTTCGGGACGAAAGAAGTTGATTGAATGAGCCTCGAATCTTGTTTATTGCCAGATCCCTTTCCCATTGCTTCACAAGCAGTGCAATGTCTTAATTGATTAGCATGCTTAGGCCTTTGCCTAAAGCCAAGATTCAATTTTGAGTAATTATTTTTCGTATCCTCACCAGATATTCGAATCGAGTCGAAATTTTCGCAGAGGTCGCAGTTATTTCCTTGATTATCTCGATGATTATCATTTTCGAGAAGGCCTCGTCGGTTTTCGAGTTGATTGCCCATTTTCTGAAAATTATAGTCGAGTTTGATTAATTATTTATTACATCTTAATTTTAGACCTTAAAATTTATTTTCAATTTACTTCTAAATGTCGAGTGCAACCTTGACAATGTTGGCCAATTTTATCTGAGACAGTGAGTGAGTGTTGAACTAGTGAAAAAACTGCAGGAGCTGGTCCTCCATCCGATCCATCGATATGAAGAGCCCTTCGAGGTTCGTATTCAGAATCTATTGGAGTTTCCCAACAAATCGCGAGATCCATTTTCGTTTCGGGTTTTTTGCATCCCAATACTGGACCAAATTTTCTACCTGGATTCAATCCATCTCCTCTATTCAATCGAGGAATTATCTGATGGCATCTGAAAAAGTTCAAATTAAAATTTTACAAATTTAAAAATTCGAATCTGACTAAATTTAAAAGCATCGAAAATCTGAAATATTTTAGTTTCACCTTTCGATGGCTTTGCACTTTGAACACAAATTTTCTAACGACTTGGGCGGTCTCACGTTTGTAAAGATAGCATCTTCCACTTTATCAGGAAGCGGTTGATGTTGCAGGTTCTCAGCGTGAAACTTTTTGGCGATTGCAAATCTATCAATGCAAGAATTCGTTTGTGCTGGAATCAATTTTGCAGCTCTTCTCGATAATCTTTCAGAACGTTCCTCCTCTCCTGGGACGAATTTTTGTAGAGAAGTCAACTTTAAATTTCCACTTATGTATTTTGGAAGAGGGCAAGTGTGTTCTACCAGATCGAAAGATGCAGTTAATTTGCCCGGACAATGTGAACAACATTTCTGGCGAGGCTTCATGGTAAATCGCTCAACCAATTCCGAACCTCATGAATCTGAAATCAAAAGAAAAATACAGAGATTTAATTTAATAAATTAACTAACAATAAATTAAAATAGAGGTTCATTTGAAAAAGAAAATATTACATTAAGAAATATTCCACAAAGATTTAATATTGGAAGTCTCCTAATTTGATTCGAGTCATCCAAACTAAAATAAAAATAAAATGTAAAATAAAAGCGCTTTTAACTAAATATTTTTCAGAGGAATGATAATATTCGACAATAAGAAATTAAATAAATTTGTTTTAATATATAACAATTTACCTGAGGGTTTCCATCAACAATGAAGTTAAACTTGTAAAAAAAAAATGAAGACATATTAACAATATTTGAATTTTTATTCTGGACTTGCTTGGGCACTGAAGTGAAAAACTGATCTGCAGGAATGCGTCTTCCTGGAGTTCGAAATTCTCATGGCGAAATATATATATATCGGTTGTTTACTTGACAACGGAATAGTTCAATACCTAAAGCTTATATAATATACTGAAAAGTAGAGCAAAAGCTTTAATTTTGTCTTATTTTGTAAATTGAAACGTGCCATCCTTTCAGGTTCCTTAAAAAAGGAATATTGCATTGCATGCGACAGAATCGTGGCTAAAAACAGTTTTATATGACCTAGTGACCTTGTATTCTTATTTAAGAAGTTTGAAATCATGAGGCAATTATATTCAACTCTGAATTGTCTGATTATCCAAAAAAAGAAATTTAATTGAAAGATTTTCATGCTCAAGTTTAATAGAATTTTAACTATAGTTTTAAAGAAAATTAAAATCATTTTTAGAAAGTTAATTACGATTAGAAAAGTATTTTTCCAATCAAATTTTATTTTTATTATGGGAAAACAAGATATTTCTCTATAAAAAAATTGCTCCAAAAAATGATTTTCAATTCTTTTATATTTATTTATTTTGTTTTAAGTAATGTGTTTATTTGTATAGTATTTTTAAAGTTGCATTAAGCTATTTTTAATAGTTATTTAATAAATTTTAGTATATAAAACACAAAAAAGAACGTCGAATATTTTTATGGAATTTATTCTTTTTTTGTTGTTTTTTTTTGGTCTTTTTTAGCGGAACTTAGATTTGACTGTTAAAATTATATTATATCACTTGTATAATTTTTGATAATATTTAATGACTTATGTAAAATTGTTACACGTTACACAAATGTTACAAAAATATAACATATGTAACATATAATCTCAAAAATGAAATTTGACTTAAAACGTTCGATTTTTAAATTATCTTCGATAAAAAGGGCAAAAACAATTTTAAAAAGTAATTATATACTTTAAAGACGCTAAGAACTAGTAAAATATTGGATTAATAAAAACTTTTAAAAATAATCTTTTGGAGATTTTACAAGTGACAGATCAAATTTGTTTGTTTTTCAGAATTTAAAGGTCTCTTACGTTGAAAGCGTTGAAAGTGGCAAAATATCATATTGTTCTCCTAAAAAGGGCAATATTTTCGAAAGCATGTTACGCCTCTGATGGACTCTTGAAATTCCTGATATTTTATTTCGCGACGTGACTCACGGCAGATTAATCTTCTACTGGGATAAGGTTAGGATCACTTGTGATTCAACCCGCATCATTCAACCCCCGACCTTTGCTGTTGTTTTATAACTTTATTTCTGATAATAAGTGAATCTCTTTTCGCTATGTGTTAAATAAAAACCTGGTTGTGAAGTGCACTAAACACAGAATTGAAATTTATCCTTTTTTTCGACGTTTATCGCAGAACTTTATTTTGGAGCATTTTGAGGTTAGGTGACTTTTATCTCACGGTTATTATCGCGTTATTGTGATAAATTACTATTATCTTTGCTGGAGCAATCGAGTAAATTAAACATTGTTTTTAACCTCTTTATTCAATACAAGATTATAACACAAATATTCGTTAAAATGCATTTTTGTAAAAATCCATTGTCTCTTATCTGACAAGATTTTGAATTTGTAGAATGTTTTAAATAGTTTATAATAAATCATTTATTATAAAGTAACTAAATTATAAATAAATCTATCAATTAGAAAATTTGTTTTCAGATTGTACCAGAGAAAATGGATGAAAACGCAAGCGCATCGAATACTGAAGAAAACGCTTCAAAAATGTCACAGTGCTACGAAAACTACGTCCTGGTCGACGTAGGGGCAAATCTCACAAATAAAAAGTACATTCGAGATCTGGACAGTGTAATTCAGAGAGCAAAGGATGCGGGGGTTCAAAAAATAATGGTAACAGGTGCGAGTATACGATCCAGCAAAGAAGCCTTGCGTTTAACCAGGATTTACCCTGGAACTTTGTACTCCACTGCTGGAGTTCATCCACATGATGCTAAATCTTGGGAGGATCCAGACACACTCGAGGAACTCGAAACCATCGCTGGGAACCCTGAATGCGTCGCTATTGGGGAATGTGGCTTGGATTACAATCGAGACTTTTCTGAGCCAGAAACCCAGCGATCCGTTTTTCATAAACAGGTTCACTTTCAAAATATTTTCATTCCTTTTTCCCTCTTTTTCCCCTTTTTATATCTAATATTCCGAATAATTTTCAAAGAATTATCAGAAATAGAAACTTCTGACATTCAAAAATTCCTTGAATATTTTCTTAAATTTCCCATAATTTCCAAATTTTGAAAATCTGCAAAAGTCTCCTAAAATCTCTAAAACTCGTCCAAAATTTTTAAAATTGATTTAAAATTCTTTAAAAATCTTCAAAACATTTGAGACTGTTCTAACATCTGGGTTTTCCTACAATTTTATAACATAATATCCCAAAATTCTTCAATATTCTACAACATGCACTAGACTCTTTCAGAATCTTCTAAAATTTTCTGAACACTTCCGTAACCGTCCAGAATTTTCTAAGGATCTTTTAGAATCCTCCAAAATCTACAAAAGATTACCGAAATTCTCTCAAATTCTTTAGAATCCTCAAAACTTATCTGAAATCTGTAAAAATTCTCCAAAATAATTCAGACTTTTAATATCTACAATTATTTCGATTCTTCTGGATTCTTGCATAAATTTTTAGAATCTTCTGGATTCTTGCATAAACTTTTAGAATCTTCTGGACTCTCCTATAATAATCTTACACAATCTTAGAGAACTCTGAAAAATTCTTTAATATTCTGCAAAATATACTATGTTTTAGAATCTTTTAAAATCGTTTAAAATCTTCTGAACTTTTCCATGATCTTCTAAATTCTTCTGGAATCCTCAAGAATATTTTGAAATGTACCTGAAGTTTTGAACGTTTAAATGAACGAACTTGTTTTCATAACTCAAATTTGTCTTGAAATATCGTTCAATCTACAAAATAAAGAGAAATATCATGAGCTTCTTTATCATTAGTTTCTATATTAATAAACCAATAGTTTATAACAAATTTGAGTTTAAAATGAAATCAAATAAAAATTTCGTTCATTTGAATGTTCAGAACTTCAACCACATTATTCTGAATTGCATTAGAATTTCTAGAATTCTGCAGAATTAAATAATTAAAAATATTATAGTACATTTTAAAAGTTTGTTGAAAAGTCATGAAGGATTTTAGAAAATTCTAGAGCATTACAAAGATTCTGACATTTTAGAAATTTGAGGAGTGTTTTATTAGATTCTAGACAGGAATCTAAGATTTTTTAGGTTTTTTTTTAAGATTCTGAAGAATAGCAGCTTCCTTCGTATTTTAAAAAGAAAAAAATCCCCCTTTCTTAAAATCCCCTTTTTCGAAACAGAAATCCCCTATTTTTCCTAAAATTGAACTACTGAATCACGGTGATCCCTGTATTATATAATTATCATTATAACGACAGATAATGGTTAGGGAAAATGAAAATTTAGTCAGGAAAAAGTCAGGGAATTTTGAAATTGGGATTTTGTAACAACCCTATTTTTCTAATCTATCTTTTAAGAAACAAGGTGCTTTCTATAAAGTACCCGTTTGAAAAGGCTCTAATAATCTTGAAGAATCTTCTAGACTGTTTTCAGAATCTTCCTAAAATTGACGACGGAAAATGGTCAATCTCAATAAAAGAAAGTATTTCTGAAAGTTTCGTCCCTCTAGATACCCCGGAACTCACCCCTTTTCCACCCCTAATACTTAAAAAATTCCTAGAAACTATCCAAAATTTGAGACAACGAATTTTTCAATGCAGAGTAGTTTTAATTTTAAAGATCTCGAATTTTGGGTAGTTTTCAGGAATTTTTTAAGTATTACGGGTAGGGATGGGCGATCTTCAAAAAAAAGAATCGAATTTAACAGATCGATTATGATATTCTCGATTCGATTTAATCGATTAATCGGATAAAAAGATCGATTTTTGGATCGATCTTCAAAAATCGATACGTTTTTTAAAATGTTTTATAACACTTAGAGATAAAAGTGTCACTTGCAAATTTTGTGGATATAAATTATCAAAATAAGAATTTTCTATATTATTAAGAAAAGGAAATTATGCTTTAAAAAACACGCTACAGTTGCCAATCAGGAACGTTTTTTATTTTTTTAATTTCACAATTTCTACAGTAATAAGTATTATTTATGGTAAAGTTTCTGACATAAGTATGAAGTATTGCTATAATGTTTATAATATTAATAACTTCTTATTCAGCATAACATTTTAAGTATTATTTATGATAATGTTTTGGACATAAATATGCAGTATTACTATAAAGTTTATAATATTAATATCTTTGTACTTTGTATATCACTTCAAGTATTATTTATGATAAAGT
>JBAGKK010010210.1:0-12109 GCA_037177015.1 Euceroptres primus
TCAGTACGAGTCGTACTGAAAACATACACTCGTCAAAAAAGTCCCTCTTCTCCCCCTAGGTGCATAATATACTATTCCCTCCACCCTTGAATCACTAAAACCATTACTCTGTAGTAAAAAGAAAATAAACCTAATGTAACATTAAACGAGCTCTATTTTATCTTCGTCTTTCTACTCTTCTTTTGTTTTTTTATTTTTTAACTCATTTATTATTTCCGGAAAAAATTCGATATCATATCGAATGTTTTGGTCAAACTGACAAAAGAGAATCGATGAGAGGACAGTATGAAACACATGAACTTGCCTTTACAACGAATAACAAAAATTAACACATTGACAAGGAGCTAAATTCATATTTGATGGAAACCATTTCTTTTCTCTTCTATCTGAATGTGGCTAATATATGGAAGAGAAAACATACAATTTTTCATAACACCTTAATTGAAAATTCGACTCGATGCCTGTACAGCGAGGCGAAAGTCGAATTTTCAGTTTAGGTGTTATGAAAAATAAAATATTCTGTTTTAATTATTTCACGTCAGTAAAATATGGAACCTGTGGTATCGCTAGGTTACATATTTTCTTCCGTGTTCTTAGATAAATGTAAATTCGACTGTTCTCTCTTGATAATTACACCAACTTTCTACAATTTCAAGTTTCGAGCGCAATGTGATGTGCTAAATTCAGGGCACAAGTTATAAATGACAGTGAAAATTTTCTTTCAGATTTGCTGAAACTTGAAATATTTAGTATGAACTAATTCATTGCTCGATGCAGTTTCTGTTTAATAAAACCTACCCCCTGTTTGAAGAATTTTTTATTAAAATGTGCACCTCGATTTTTAATTTAATGTCAAATAATAAGAAAAAGAGTTAAAATTTCCTTTCGACACTGCAGATCTGAAAGTTCAATTTAAAAATTTCCGATAAATTTCCGGAAATTTTTGGAAATTTTTTATTTTTTAAACACGCGCGCTAAAGCAGGAGATTCTTAATCAAGAACGCTATGCCTTTGAAGTCTTGCAAAACAGCTATTATAGCAATAAATGACAATAATAGGCTCCTCAGTCTAGCGCCAAAATGAAATGATGGAAATTTCAATACTCGATTATATATGACACAAAGCAACTATAAATAGATCTATTGACTCCGTGGCTCATGAAATTGTTTACAAAATTCAAGATTTAATTTTAAAAGAATTATATACTCTCTCAATCTGAATCAGTGAAAAGTGGGTTACTACATCAAATCAGGAAGGATTTTCACTGACAATCGTTACTGATTTGAGTTAGTGATCCACTTCTCACTGATTCAGATTTAGAGAGTAGATTTTCAACTATCAAAACTAAATTATATTCAATTAATAAATTAAAGCGCAAATAAATGAAATATTTAATTGCAATATTCTATTAAATTAAATTTTTCCAGAATTTTTAAAATAAAATTAAGAATGAATTTTGAAAAAATTGCACTTCATCGATACGTCAGACAGTAAAGGAGTTATTGCAATTTTAAATTACATTTTTTGGTAGCAATTTTTTCTTGTTATTCACGTAAAAATAATAATCTGAACAATGTTTCCAATTTTGAAGCTATTGTTCTAATATTTCACACAGTATAGCTTGGAATCGCGTTGTAAACCGTAGCGATAAAACAATTGAAATTAAACAAGTGGGCTTTATTAACCCGATATGCAGAAGTGATAAAGATTCGTGAGAAATTTATGACACGTCCAGCCAACAAATGATGGGTTAATAAAACCATACATGGTACTAGTGGTCTAGTGACAAATGTGAATTCTCTCTAGATTTTAAATTGACTAGAATTCATCGAAAAATTCTATTTTAAATTCGCAATAAAATGTTGCAATTCGTCAAACAGAAATTAAATGGAATCACTTATTACTTCAAATGACATTTTTTGGCGAAAGGAAAAAGTCTAAAAGTATTTTCAGAGAAGTTGAAAACTGTGAATCAAACTATGAAGAAAAGTTTAGTTATGTGTCAAAAGGAGTAGGTTCTCACTTTCAGTACTCATAAGTCATAAGAGCTCGTAAAGTGAAAAAGTTTAGCGTTACGAAGCACTTAGAGAAAAAATTTTTAAATTCAAAAATATAAAAGTAAAGAATAAACTCACAAGGAGCAAAATCAATTTCCCATTTGTGGCTAAAAGTAATCAATTTTACTTACATTTCCAAGAAGGGAAACATTATTCACCGACATTATCCATACCAAGCGTCTATTGCAAAATACTGTTTTTTTTTATCTTATTGGGGAAATTAGATTGGCTAATTGTAATTGTAATCATGATTCTTTTGACTGGAGAATAAAGCAAAAAAATTATAATGAGCTTTATATAAATTCGTTATGAAAGCACTGGATACACTAATGAGAAGTAAAATTGCAGTATCTTATTATTCCTGTATTCGAAGGAAAAATTTTCTTTTGAAAATACGTTCTAGGCTCGTAACAGACATAACTGAGAGGTTGAGTGAAAGAAGTATCTTTTTCCCCAGACCACAGAACTAAGTCATATATGAGAAGATTTTGATAATATTATTTCACAACTTTTCGAAATGAAACGTACTCTCTGAAAAAATTGCGGTAATTAAAAGTTTGAATTTAACTACTTTCTGGTTTAATATAAATTCAAACAAAATTAGTTTTAATGAACAGAAAGTATGATTAATGAAATTAAGGTAATTTAGTTTTTACATATTAATAAATGTTTTATTTTAACGTTTCTAAGAATTTTAACGTTTCTAAGAATTTTAACCCAGGGTATTTCACGTGCAGAGCTCGGTGGTTTAGATCGAATCCGTTAGCGCTTGACGATGTTGGAAAACGTGATTTGCATCCTAGGAGTTGTATCAAAGATATTAAATTCAGTACATGCAGGCAATCACGAGACGAAAGCAGGATAATACGTGAGCTGTACAAGGGACTTATCCCTTTGTAACAGAACATAGTAGATAATTTTTTTTGTGTGTAAAGGACTTTAAAATGTATTCAGATAGTAAGTACACTTAACATAACAAATTGGTTAACTGTTTTTAAATGATTTATGTGTTTGAAATTGAAATTTCTAATTCAATAGCACAATCATATGAACAAATTTGATAAACATAGACTATGATATGTAATTGCATACGAGTTGCATACGACAGTTGAATTGTGGTTCGTGCTATTAGCATTATCATACTTGACATTTCTGTGTCACTTGCTTGATAAGCATTAACTTTGGTCTATGCATAATTCACTTTAGTAACTACACAGGATTACAAGAGGCTAAATTTCAACCCAAAATTGGTTTGAAAGAGGTTACATAAACCCAATCATCGGCTGAAATTCAGACAAACTAGAAAGTCAGATTTTAGAAATAGAGAAACGGTCAGAGAAAAGGAGAAAAGGTCAGCAAATTTTAGGATATAACCATTTTCAGATTTCTGTATTACTGTGTATTTATCTACACAATAGATAACTATATTGTTCTATCTTACATATAATTTTGTCTAATTGATGCTATTTTTCAAAGATAGTTTAGTAGGGGTATGCAAAATTGATGCGGGTCGGGTCGGGTTTACGGGTTGACTCGCAGACCCGCAAAATATTCAAAAGTGTAATAAATTTACAATCAACTTAAAAACCTTAAAAACTTTGTAAATATAAGATAGACCAAACTAAAAACCATTTTTAGTCCTAGTAGAGGGTACAAATTTTTCGATAAAAGTAGTTACTAACTTGAAGGTATGTAATTTTGATTAGAATATAAGGTTTACAAAAATTTAACAATAATTAATTATTTAATAGTAGTTTAGTTTTTACAGCGCCGCTTTTTAACAGAAAATTTAATCGAGAAACTACGTCATCTATAATGCGGTTAAGCTACAAACTTCAAGTTGACCAACTTTTATTTTAGTCATCAATGTAGGAGTGCATTAAAAAAATATGATTTTAAATGGTTAAAAATGATTTTTTTCCTCAAATTAATTTTTTTATCATTTATAAAATCAACTATTTCCATTCTTAATCATTTAACATCAGATTTCTAGTACAACTGAAATTCGCAAGGGAACCTAGCTACTTCGAGAGCGGCTCTACGATTTGAATCAGTTATTTGAGAAACGTGGTTCCACTCTGCTCGCCACTTTGCAACTCCAGTGATTCCCGATTTCTTTAATATAAGAGCTTTCAGTCACGAAATTTTTTTAACTTAACCGACAACTAGAAATTGCTTCTCGGACTGAAAATAAAATATCAAAAGAATTTTCTGTTACCAAATACATTTTCACGAATTCTATAACCTTCGTATAGAATAATATTGTTTACGTTATAATATAAGTTAATATTAAATTAGAAGGAAAATAAAAAAATTTCTATGTTCTAGTTTTTAAAAAAGCGCTAAAAGAATACTTTTTTCATGATGTGTATTTTAATTTATCAAATTTTTTGACCTAATTATTTCATTTTTGCCAAAATGTGGCTTAAGCCGTTTTACCTTGCTACCCCTCAATTTTGCAAGTAAATGTAAATATTTTTGCTTTTCTATTAAAACCTTTCTTAAAGTTTTCTATCAACCTTTTTTAACGGTTTATAAATATTTATTAGGCAAATTATTCACAAATTCTGGTATCTTTCTTTTTGCTAGGAACGAATGGATGCAACAGTGTTACTCTGGCGACAACGGTTTTGACACTCAACCTCGCAGTTATGAGTTTGAGGTAGCTCTCGGACTGAACCGATTACAGTGTCCATATAGCCTAGGGCTTCCAGTAATGTTTGTTATACTATGTATGAATTAGATAGTTTTCACTCTTGTGAAAAGTAATAAAAATACACACACGGAGAAAAATGGTTCTTTTAGATTTACAGATAAGGTGGCAACATATGTTTTTATGTTCATTTTACTGAAAATCTGTTAGATTTTCAGAAAATTCTGTACGATATACAGAAAAAAACAGTGAAACCACTATCACCATTCACCATTTCTGTACATTTAAGCTAAAATTCTGTAAATCTAGTAGATTTTTTTCTCCGTGCTTATATATTACAATTACTTTTGAACATGTTATCTTTTGATGTACCTAAATTAGTAATAAAATTCGTTGACTTGTGCATCTTCGATAGGTACAATAATTATAAAAAATGTGTGTAATGTTTACATATTTTTTTCACCTCTAATTACATTAGTTCATTAAGTTTCATTAGTTGTAACTGTAAATAAATCAATGATTGGAGAATGCCACATTTAATGGAAGCTCCACTGAAGAAAGAAGTTTGTATTGTGGTCTTGTCTCGTGCAATTTAGCCTTCCTTATTCCTCAAGACCTTCCTGCTTTTAAATTCAGGTTGACAAATAAATAACTTTCGCTCATTGAAACTAAGCCACCCTCTATTATTTTCTTATGATGGGCCGTCGTGAAAACATTTTACTTGATTGGAGGTAAATGTCCTTAGATATATACCGTTAATAAAAAGAACTATGCGACGGACCGCACTTAGTGTTTCACGCAGAGAAAATTAGGTCAACTTGATTCCTGTGGCGAGAGCACCTCTCTCGTTTTTCCCTAGTCTGGAATATATTATCCGATGGAAAATAAAATTAAAAAATAGAAGTCACTAAATAAGACTTTCATGAAAATCAGGTAAAAGATAAAAATATAGGAAATTTAAAACTTTTTATCAGAAATTAGACATTTTCGCATTTAACAAAATCTTTACATTCTGCTTTTATTATCCAGTTAAAGCTGCATAAGGAGTTTTTTAAGTTGTTACTCAAAACTACAAAACGTTTTTAAAGAGACTTCTGAGGCGAGCATTAAAAAAGTTGTCAACGACATTGCCCTCTGTATATAAAAGCCCAACTTCAAACTCAGTTTCTCGAAAAGGTTTCATGAAACTCGTAAAATTTTATGGCTATATGAATAGCTTATGTAATTTTTAAATATTTTTCCTTCATTGCAACTTTCTTTCCTGACTTTTTAAACAAAGTTTCGAGGCTTTGATTAAATTAGTAATAAAGTTTTAATTAGGTAAAATAAATTATTTAAAAGAACACATCTCATTGCAAGTAAACTTTCAATTCCGTCCAAGATGCTGCTGAAGAGTGGATAGAAGATGTTTAGAAGAAGTACAATTAGAACTCCAACGGTGGTAAATTTCATTGTAGAGATCTTGAGAGTACTAATTCAAAGTCGTACCATTTTCGCTACACCTTTTGCAAGCAGAACTTGTAACATTTAGCATTTATTTATACATAGTGGCGTGGACACATATTTAAAAGAGATAAGTTTGAAAATCGTAAATTTAACATTTTAAAAAATTTTGAACGGTAAGATTATTATGTATGGAAAATTTTATCATTATAATTGAAATTTTGGACGGTAAGAATATTATATATGGAAAATTTTATCATTATAATTGAAAAAGTAAAATTTTGGTAATAGAACCTCGCACCTTATGACATAGAAATACTTAACCAAAGATTTGGTTCAATCAACAAAAAATGTTGCTGATTAAATAAAAATTTGGTTCAAGTCATTTAAAAATATTGCATAAACGGTTTAATGTATAATGTAACTACAAGTGACTATGCAAAAGATTACAAGATATTTCAGCGTATTTCGTGATATTGTAAAAAGGAGTCAAAGACTGAGAAAGCTCAGACTTTGAAGATGATCATGGTGTGTTTGTGTTCACTTCGTCGATGCCATCGTGGGTATTACGTTCTTACTATTACACGGATGGCATTAATTAACTTCTCGGGTTAATTATCTGACACATGATGCACCGTCCGACATTTTTTTGTAACGATTCAATTTAGCGAAAGAGGTAGATGTGATGGAATTCAAGGATCGGGGCAGTTTTTTTAAAGCGAGAATAATGAATTTTCTGGACATGGAAAATTACGTTTACCTATATCTACGTACTTACTGCCTGTAGCAGGCTTTTACGTGGGAATTTCGTCACTTACATTTCCGTGTCGCGTCAGAATGGAAAGGGAAAAAGGGGATTTGGTGAAACTAGGAAATGGAAAATGGTTAAAAGTACCCTATGCGGCAGCCGATTCCGCATAACAATGGTGGATTTATGAAGCAGAAAATTTTTGAGTGAATGGAGAATTTAAAACCCATATATCGTTCATGGGAAAAGCAGAACGTTATGCCGTAGGGATTAACATTTTCATGTATTCCTTAAATACGAAATATGAAATTGAGGTTTCAAAAAAAGAGATTATGGAAATCATAGTCAATCTACGATGCATTACAATGGACAATGACTCCGTTTTCGTATTTCCATACGATCTTGTAAAAAAGGGGTTATAGAGAAGCAGGAAAATCGTAACCATTTTTACAAATAACGAGAACGCCCGGTGTGGATTATGACTTCTTCCTTTTTTGTCGTCAACTTCTGCATAAAAGTTTGACTAAGCTAAAGAATTTTAATCGGAAATATGTAAAAATTACATCTTTTTAAGTATCTACGCGTAAAATTAGTTATCTGTTTTTGCATTCGGTAAAAAAATGTTGTAGTATTGATTATATTATTATAGTGGCAATGAAATAATCGATTTAACTTAAAAATTTTGTCTAAAGTAAAAGATAGAATAGAGTTTGAGAAAAATATGTAGGTGTGTTTTCATTTAAATGTAACGGATACGAGAAAAAGAAAAAGACTCCAAGGAAGAGCCGAGTCAGAAAATTTAGAGTCCTTGCTAAAGCTTCAAATCGTCGCAGTTCAGAAGAATTTAGTTCAACTATTGAAAACTTTGGCAAAGATGATAATAGTCAGCCTATAGATGGTAAGAATGTCTTGAAGCCAGACTTTTTATTTTTAACAACCTTTTCTGTAACACATGCACAAAAAGTCAGCGTTTTTGTTTATGGAAAGTATACGAAAAGTGACGCTTTTTGATAAGGTATACGAAAAACAAATTCTACTTTGGGAGTATAAGGGTGCTTCTCCAATAGAAACCTAAGTTGGCACGTTGCGTCGATACGTAAACGTGCAAGCTTAGGTTTCTATTGGAGAAGCACCTTTATGTACATGAACAAACGTCTTTATTTATAATGTATTATCATTGATTGCACACTGCTGTAGATGGAAATCGGGTTCAAAATGATTATAGGTTGCCCTCGCGTAACCCTTCCGGAACCACAGTTTCAACGTCAAAGTAACGAACCCATTTGAGCTTTGCGTGACTATCGAGTTAAAGGATTTATTTTATATAGAAAAAAAGAACGCGAAATTTCACACATTTTACAATGTGGTTTCCTCAGCCCCGATGTACCAAAAAAGTGGTTGCCCGCATTAAAAAATGTCGCGCAGCGCGGAAACGGCTATAAAGGCCGACGCTCCGAGCCATTGAATGTCCCCCGCCTCTCTCTCTCTCTCTCTCTCTCTCTCTCTCTCTCTCTCACCCTCTCTCAACCGATGGATCATCGTGTCGCACACCCATACAGTACAGTCGGACCTCCACCATGTAATGATTTCGGGGGGAGTTATTACTTGATGGAGGTAGCTCGGAGGGGAAATTGAAAGTTACGCAGCAGGCATTTGCGCACACACGTATGTATCCATGTGTGGGTGAAATTATGCGTAGGTTATGTGTACACGCGAGATACCATCTGCGCAAGCGTCAACTACTATGATCTATACTATTAACGGCTAATGGTGGGGGCAGCAGATGAGGGGAATATGACATGGTGGAAGTTTACATGGTGGAGGTCCGACTGTATTTGCCATGCTAACGAAAGAAACACAGCAAGAGAGAATTATAAAAATACGCGCCTCTACAATCATGCTTCGGTTTTGACCGAACACACTTTGTTGCTACGGTATTTGCGCAACTCCGCTGAGCTCCGACCTCAGCTTCCTCGTCCCCTTGGACCCCTCACCCATGAAAAAAATTCCTGGAAGCGGTATCCCGAGGCGCAATAAAGCGAGGCTTCAGTGTAGTAAAATTCAACCTTTTCTCGTATAAAACAATACTTTATATTCTTGCTTTGATGAAAAAATAACTTTTTACATCTAAATGTAAATTTCTTTGACCTATTTCTAGTAAAAGGTACAATTTGTCCAAAATCTGCAATTAATATAATTGATTTTACTCCGAAATATAACTAATCTGCACAACATAATTCTCTTAATGTTCTGTCAACTATTTCCAAAGGTTTTATTTGGTATCATCGGAGCTTCATTCCATATAAAAAATTAAATGGGCATGGTAGGATTTATAGGGAAACTATGATTTATCGTGGTATTTTATGAAAAGTCATATGATATTGAGAAAATTAATGGGATTTTACAGAAGTTAATAGGAAATTATAGGATAAATGAGAAAAACAAGGTAAATGATATTCTATGGGATTCCATGGGAATTAAGTTGGTTACACAAAATTCAATGAAGCATAAAGGGAAGTAGAGGAAATTAATGGTATTGAAGGGAAATTAGTAGAACATAATTGGGTTTATGGGGAAACCATGTTACACCATGGTGTTGTACAGAATGTTACAGACATTAACGGGGTTATACAAGATTTAACGGAGAATACAGGAAAGTCATATAAATTTAAGGGATTCAATAGGAATTGAGAGGACATAATTATTTTTATGAGAAAACCCGCGATATATAATGGTATTTCATCGAGTCATGATATTCTACAGGAACATGTCATTTTATGGGAAGTCATGGTATTCTCTAAGAAGTAACAGTATTCTATGAGAAGTCATGATATTCTATAAGGAGTTATGGTTTTCTATGGAGAATGATGCAAGTCAGTGGAAAGTTATAGTATTATATAAGAAGTCATAGTATTCTATAGAAAGTAAGGGTATTTTATGGAAAGTAATTGCATTTTAAAGAAAGTTATGTTAAAGTTAAGTTTCTCTCTTTAAAAGAGATTAATGAAGTCTATTTTAGGTTACGTCAACGTCGTCGATAATCCGACTCGAGTTCCGCTCGTCAAAATTTATCATCGCTTCAAGCCGAAAGACTATATCGACTCAAACAGACTCAAAGAACTTTAGTATTCGTAGTACACACACGCACACACAAATCAGCTATGGAACACTTACAATTGAAAAAGCTTCAGATCAAGGTTATTCAAAGAAGGGAAGACCGATTAAAATTTTTATGAAACAACATACTTAATCTTAAACTTTAGCGCGATATGTTTTATTTCACGAAATTTCGCGCAATAGTTTAAATTTAAGTGAATTGGTTTTTACCGATTCCGAGACATTTTTTCGAATTGTAAATAAAATAATTAGTAAAAAAGAATTTATGCAACGGGTCATGCAACTTTTTTCACGCTGAGAGTTATAATCATGTAAAGTTTTAAAAATTGTAAGTATTCCAAATAATTATTTAGTTAGTCTTAGCGCTAAACCAACTCTGAGTTGACAACAACGTTATTAGTTGCAGTGATTATTCAATGAGTTTGATCAACTACATAATAAAAAATAAAATAGCACAGGCATATTTTCACAGTAAATCGTGGGACTTTATTTTAATCAGCAGCAATATTAATTTGATCTAAAGTGAATCATTTATTCTTTTTTCACAGTATCTTGTTTTTCTATTTATCATTTTGCTTCCGATTAAAATGATACTCAGAGATTTTCCCTGTTACAAACTAAGTAGTTGGCCCAACCAACTATTTTTTTCAATATAGAGGAGTAGGTCGGGTGTTGAGTCCCTTGATATTTGCGAACAAAATCGGATTTTGGATAGATATAGTATAGAAAAGAGAAAAAGTTCGATCGTCTGTAAACTGAATTCCAATCTACTGTTTGAACTGGTATCACGACAATATTGCAATTTATACGCTGTTGCAGACGGTGAAAATCGTTAATTACCAATTCGAATGAAGTAAATGTAACATTTCTAATTGGAACTCCAAATAGATACATTTATTTATACTTGTTGATGTCACGTTGGTTTAAAATAGCAAAAAGAAAATTCGCAAGAGTCAAACTTAGGTAAGTTGTTGCTTATGAACTTTAAATAATTGAAGTTTTGAATTTCGTCTGTTTTAGGATAAAATTAAAGTAGAACATAAAGATTTCCTAGATTCTTCGGTTTTGTTGGGGAAAAAAAGTGAACGTAAATAAAACAAGCTAAAAGGGTGCACGCCCACGTTTCCTCCTAAAAGGTGCAACCATTTGACCTAAACGTTAACTTGAGTGAAGATCTATGATAAAGATTTTTTTTCTATCAATTTAAGAAACATTTTCAGATAAAAATTATAGTTTTCTTTAGATTCATTCTTTGCATTTTATTTTTGTGTATTTTGATAAGAAATGAATTTTCAGATCTTATGAAACATTTAGTAACTTTAATTCGCAATAGTTTTAATCTAATATTAAAGTAAGGTAAATGGCCCAATAATCGCTACCTTAAAACCAATAATTGCCATCACTTTAACTTCTTTTTTTATGGAAATGAATAACATTATAGTTGTTTTGATGACATTTCCTTAGAGAAATTATTCTCTACTGTGGAAAAAATAGCTGAAAATATTCTTGTGAGCTACTTATTCAAAATATTCATAAATACATATTGACGATAATTGGACACCTGGCGATTACTGGGTGTCTTACCTTAGGTATATTACAAAATATTTACTTCTGAATAAACAATATTTTCTTTGATTATTATTAGTTACATTGCAAGTAAGTAAGTGAAAATAAAAGTTTTTTAAACTTAGCTTTAATTCTGTATGTCTATAGTATATTATAATTATTTAGTTAAAGTGAGGTCGGCAAATTAAATAATTCATTCCATAATCTTA
The DNA here is from genome assembly GCA_037177015.1 of Euceroptres primus. Taxonomy (NCBI): domain Eukaryota; kingdom Metazoa; phylum Arthropoda; class Insecta; order Hymenoptera; family Figitidae; genus Euceroptres; species Euceroptres primus. Next base: position 11,794 of record JBAGKK010010210.1, read on the forward strand.
AACCGAATTCTTAAAGTAGGTATAATCTATTTAAAAAAAGTTAATTTATTGTCCAATTATTGTCCATCTAGGCTTGCAAGTCTGTAAAAATCCTTCTACTCTTTACATTCCAAGTTTAGCTTTAAACTTCTTTTTACATTATGCTTTCTTATTAAAAAACAAAAACATATTTAAAAAATATTAAAAACAATAAATATGAATAATATCAAAGAGCATAATAAAATCTGAAACCGTATTTAATTATCATTGATGATAGAGTAAAAAGCATCAATTATGTGAACAGATCTATCGCGATTACGAAAAATATATCATATAT
>JBAGKK010010221.1:0-12108 GCA_037177015.1 Euceroptres primus
ATGTGAGCGGACGGAATGCAACGCGTAGACTACTGCGTCACTATTGCGCACTTTGTTGCTACGCTACTTGCGCGACATCGCTGAGCTCCGAATTTAGCTTTCCTCGTCCCGTTGGATCCCTTGCCCACAAACTCAGACCAAACTAACACACACTCATGTATAAACTATTTCCTGGAAGGCTTATTCCGGTCGGTATTCAATCGCGCTTTCAGTGTATATCTCGATCATTACTAACACGAATCTTCAGAAGTGAATAGACATTCTTTTACTTTTAGAATTAATTTTCTGATGTGAGTCATTATTTTCGAGTTAATGAGAAAAACTGAGAAAAAAATACTTTTGAATCTATAGCATATACTATTGCGATCTGCCAAAAGCAGATGCTATTAATTTGTAATAATAGAATTATTATAGAATTTTATAAATACTATAGAATTTTATAAATACTATAGAATTTTCAGTATCACTGTTGATTAAAATCGATAAACTTTGATTCAAAAATAGTAGATTTTGATTCAACAGCGATGCAATAAATTCCAGAGCATATTACTTGAAATCTATAGCATCTGCTTTTGGCAGATAGTAATAGCATATGCTATAGATTCAAAAGTGTTTTTTCTCAGTGTATGAATATTTTTGCTATACGTATGAAATGGATATTAAATACCATTTTTACATAATATGATCCTGATAGTAATTTTTTAGGTAAATAAGCGCTTTTTGAGGTAATTGGATTTCAGTTCATTAGGTAAACTGTTACGGGATAATCACGTTATAAAGATCATTATATTGATATGGGAGGTAAAATGAATGCCTGGATTAATGATTCGATGTAGCTCTCAGTTATTAACGTTCATTTATGGCAATTTTATGTCGATAATATACATTGAGTTGGTTTTGAAATTTTGGAAATATTCGTGTTCGGGGATATTAGGATTATCATTTAAATAATTCGTATTTGATTTAACCTATATTCATTTTAAAAATATTTTCAAATACATGAAATGTTGAAATTTGCATATTCAATATTCGGGTGCTTTTGGAATTTGTGGTTAATTTTCTTTATGAAGTTAGTTTGAATGTAATCAAATTTTCCAAATTTAAAATACATAGTAATTTAAAAGTACTAAAAAACTCTTTTAACGAAAAAATTTGCCTTTTTGTACCTTTTACTTAGTGAATGGTATTTAAGTGATTTTATTTAAATAAATTCTTCATAGTTAATGTGACAAATGAATCAAAATATTTTCTGAGTTGCACTTTATTTAACTATTTCCAAATCGAAATTTTCTGCAATTTGCGCAACGCAAACTTGAGTGTGTTTGAAAACGAATTTCAGATCACAATTGTTCCACTTAATTTAAACTTACATTGTACATTTATTACACGATGCCTGTACTTGACATAGCGAGACGAATGATGTCATTATTTTCCACTAGACCACGAAATTGCATGTAACTATCGTCTCTTGACGACATCAAAAGGAATCCATGTCAACAAATCGAAAGACTTATCCAATTTCCCAGTACAAATCCCATAAAACCGCTTCCAAGTGGTTACTAGTTCAGATGTTTCCAGGTTGGGGTGTATCTTAATTATGTTAATTTCATGAATACTGTGCTTCCTCATAAACGTTGTTTTTTAAGCAATTAATAATTGGCTTTGTGCACAACTCTCACAAGTAAACAAGCGAAGGATGTTTTCTGTATATACATGCGTGCATAGCGAAAAAGGTAACCAAACGTGCCAAAACGCGCCACTCGTGGCGCTGATAGTTTGTAGGTTCAATGTCAAAACTTACACATAGAATAGACTTGTGTGAATTGCGCACAAAGCCAATAGGTCAATCGATTCGTCTCATCAAAAGAAATAAATTTGGTTCTTATAATATTGCTATATTTCCAAATTTCAAAAAATTTTCCTGATATAAACGTAAAAAAAAATTTAATTTTATCTATTTAAAAAATAGTTGGTTATAAAAGGTTTTAAAATAGGCCAGTCGAGTCGGATCATTAAAAGGAATAAATTTGGAACTTATAATATTGTTATATTTCCAAAATTGAAGAACTTTCTCGGATCCAAACGTAAAAATAATTTTAGTTTTATATATTATAAATGTAGTTGGTCATTGATGGTTTTACAATAGGTCAATCGATTCGTCTCGTCAAAGGAATAAATTTGGTTGTTATAATATTGCTATATTTCCAAAATTGAAAAAAAGTTTTACTTATAAACAAAAAAATTCAAAATGAAAAAAATTTTAGCTGAGGGAATGTTTTGCTTGAAAATGATTATAACCATTGTATTGATTATATCAACTAAATACCATCCCATATTTTTAAAAAATTATGTATTGAAAGACTTTTATTCCTTAAAAAACATAGATAAAAATTATTGAAAATTACGAATTTTTCAAATTAATACATTTAATTAATTTAATTAATTTAAAGATATTTAATCAATCAACTTCAATCTTTTTGGTAGAAAAAGGTATATTTCAGTACAATCTCCAAATCTAGAGTAAATTTTCTTGGCTATAATCAAAATTGTAACAGAAATAACATCTAAAACGATTTTTTAGAAGGATATAAAATCGAAAAAATTTTTATCTGTTCTGGCTCAAAATCTTATTTTGAGTTCAAGTTCAGTTCAAGTCCAAGTTCCCTAGTTCAAGTCGTTTTCGAGTTATCATTAAAAAGGTATTGTTGACGCATACACACACGGACATTTTTTAAAAACCTTATTTTTGGATTCCTGGGGTCGAATTAGGGCGAGAAATATCAAAAAATGAGATTCGAAAATTTTCATTGTTATAAAGCTTCCTTTATGAGGAAGCAATAATTTTTTAATCAATATTTTAATTTAATTTAATTTTATTAATATTTTTATTAAATTGTTAATTATTATCATCTAAAGAAAATTGTAATCTAAAATATTGTACTTAATTAGGAACTTATTATTTGATAATCATTAATTACGATGGATAAAAGTTGTGGAACTGGTAATTAAACCAGCTAGTCTGAGCCCTCGAAACTAATTAAATTTTAATTTCTTACTAGGAGCGTTGCCTTGCGACTAAAGACTAAAGGTATTATTGAAAGTTACGATAAAGTGGTCAATAATGAATCTGTGCGAGCTAACTTTAATCATCGAAATCTGTTTTTAAAATTATAAATAGTAAATAATGATGCGTAATCTTCACATTTATTTTAATTTTAAAAATCTAAGTCTGTTTCTTTTTTAAAGGCGTACTTAATCAGTTAATGAGCAGTAAAATTGGAAAACTTATAAAATTCTCCGATTAAATGACATGGAAAGAACATTAAACTTGAGAAAAGTTGGAAACGTAGCGAATAATCTGACAATGAGTTCCGTGGAGTTAAGAATGGATGGAAACAAGAAATAGACCGCAGCGTTGACAAGACGGTATTCGAGCTCCAGAATTTCTGAAAATTCGAACATTCGTGGGTGAAGTTCAAGCATTCAACTCACGAAATGAATTTCAGCTAAAGATGTAAATTAGCTCAGGAACAAAATGGCAGAACATTTTTAAAATTATTTTAAAAATACTATTTTCGAATCCAAAAACAAAAGAATCCTGGTTATGAATGCACTGAAAAAAATGAGTCTCAACTAGGCACTTCTTTTTTTTTGGTGTAGAATTACTTAATGAATAAATTCTCAGTTTTTATACTTCCACTTAAACCAGAAAGAGGAGTAATAAAGAATGCCACTTTTAATTAAAGTGTCCCTTTTTAGTAATGAAAATAACCCTTTTAATTAAAAAATCCTTTTTTAAAATTAAAAACTTGTTTCTTTTTTACTCAAACATCCATAATCGCATCGAGCTTAAGAGGTTAAATTTACGAATGTTTCAAGTTTTACAAAATTAGCATTGAGAATGAGGGTTTTTTGCAGTTAAATTTTGTTTTTTTTTCTTTGAAGAGGGAGGATGCTTTTAAAGTTCGGTCATGATTTTCATATGCTTTTGCAATCTTCATTCGACTGTAATAACGCGAAAATGTTTACGACTCACTAAACGCCGCTAACGATCTATAATATCGCTCTTTGCTCTTTGGTACTTCGGGCCTCCTTCATATTCCTTCTGCTTGCTCCCTGATATTGGGGCTGTTTATATGATAAAAATAGTGGAGTTTATAAGTTGTGATTATTATCAATCGAAGAGGCCGACATGTTACTGTGTTAACCGGGTGGTCCATGTTGATAAAATGGGCAATAAGTGCCTACATTTTACGAGATTTTCAAACAGTGAATCGCTTTAGGGTATTATAGTCATTGTGCAATTTTCTCGTGACAGAAATTGAAAATATATTTTTAAAATAAAAACAGAATACAAAATAATTTTCTGACTCATTCAAACTCAAAATCATTTTCTGTTTTTCACATAGTAGAAAGTATTATTTCATTTAAGAATTTAAGACCAATTTTTGGACTGAAATTATTGCAATATAAAAGAGGAAACATCTTGAATCAAAATTGATCCTTAAAAAAAAGAAGTTCAAAATTGAAAGAAACTCAAATTTTTGCTGTGATATTAAAAATAAAATTATGAGCGGTTACTTGTCCTCTTTTTAAGCATATGAATCAGTAGTCAATAATTTTTGGCATTAGTACATGGATATCTGAGAAATCAAAATATGAAACCTTGATTCATCGTCTGATTCCAGAATTTCAAAATGATTTTGGATACGAGGCCGAAACGACTTCCGGCTCACAGGGATTCCGTTTCCGTGCCAAATTTTCGACAGTGAATCGAGAACTCTGAAATATGTTCTGCAATTCTCTTGATGAGTGATTGTCCTGGTTTCACGAGACCAGGAAACAAAGTGACTTTGTAGATGGCGACTTTGAATCAAATTTATAGCTTTGAACATTCACAATTTGATAATTTCATTCGAGATTTGTTTTTTTTTAAAATATAATAATCTAAAGTAGATATAACTGCAGTTTACAAAGTTTCTCGAGCAACAAAAAATTAAAATTGCGAGACCAAACATTTTTCAACTTAAAATACATAATCATATTTGACGATAAAATGTTTTGTATAAAATTTTCTTCGTTCGAAAATCTGCCCTTTCAACTCTTAAATTTACAAAAAATAATGTAATTTTTATATTATTTGTTTCGTCAAATTTTTGGCCTCGAATGTTTGTGAAAAAAGCGTAAAAAAAGTTTCGTTGCTCTCTAGAAATTGTATCAAATTGCAGTTATATCTGTTAGACTGAGTATTTCTTCATTCAACTGAAAAATGATTTTTCAATTAAAAAATATTATACCGATCTGATGATGCTATAAAGTATTACTAAATTGAAATTAATATATAATACGCTACTTGTTTTTCAATATTGTAGATAACAAATAAAATTAAAATTTTATAGGTTTGTTACGAGAATTTAATATCGCGATTGTCAAATAGATTTCTGTTATTAAACGCAATTTTGTCAAAAGATCAAAAGTGTTTTATCACATTGGTGCAAAATACGTTTACGCCTCGTAAAAGTCAGGCAAGCGCGCTTACCGCAAATTTATGAAACTTCTTCTTCTCAAGAGATACTTAACACTCGTCTCTATCAACGTATATTCTGGAATAATGATACAACACGTGCAGCAATGTTTTGAAATGAAACTTGATAAATTTGCCCACTGGAGAGCAGTTAAGGACAATCGTATAAAAGTCGTGTCATCCACCCACAAAGCAGCTATATCGAATTTGCTCAAATAATTTTTAAGCTTTCATTGAAACTGATTGAAATACTGTTCATTCGCAAGGCTATGATTCGCATTTTTATTTGTTCGTAAACACATCACATGCGCAAATATAAGTTTGGACTCCCAGGGTGAAAAAACAACTTTTGAAATCGTTCTTAACCCCTTGATTTTTTTAAATTAGTAAATTATTTTAGTAAATTTAAATTTCTTTCGTTTGTTAAATTCAAAGCAGATAAAATTTACAGATAAAATCCTTTTTGTAACATGTTGACATGTTATTATGTCACTTAAAATTGAACAATGCTTCATTATCTCTGACGATCATCCAGAAACCAATACTGTTATGAAATGTCTGTGGACAGGGCCAATTTATGATAATAGCAATCTTGAATGGTTTATTGTTACAGTTTGCCATTTCAGGGAATATGGTCGTTTATTATACGATTGTAATTCCCTTATTGATTATTCCTCATTTAAGCTTGCAGTATATTTTGAATTCTAATGCCTGTCACGTTTTATCACTGACTATACCCAATTCACCTCCATCGTAAGGACTAAAGCCAAAAATAAGTCCTCTGCTTATGCAATGTTGCCTTTTAAACACGCCCTTAATTATAACATTATTACATAATTTATAGCTCATCATTGTTCGTTATAAATTTATTCAGCACTTGCAGAACGCAATTTTCAAAGGCAATTTATCTTTCGATGGAAATTTGCACGCATTCATTTTGTACAGTGTTATTGTTTCTATTTAGTGGTCGGAATTCGGGAGGAAGACCATTGTGCATAAATTTTGTCATATTTGATTTAATAATTTCGATAAATTTACATCTGTCTCACAAGGGGAACGGCAGAGGTGGTGTTTTTTGTTTTGATTCATACTTTTTGTAAAGAAAGTTCATAGACTTAAAGTAAAGTTGTGAAATTCCTAGAACCCAATATTTGGTCAGATTTGAGAAAAACGGCTTTAAAAAATTGACGCTAGCCTTATTGACTTGAAAAAGCCGTCTCCCAAGTGGCTGAGTAGCTTAACGGTTGAACGCCGGATTTGCGCGCAGAGATTACGGGATCAATTCTCGTCGCCTGGATTTTTTATTTTTATTTTTTTGCTTTATAATTATTTTCATGTTTATACATTCAATTCCCTCGTAAATTTTTTGCCAATTATACGATAATAAACATTTAATATGCTTTTTTCCAATGATAAACTCATATTTTCGGAGTTTTTTTGCATACAAATGTAATTTTTATAAATTTTATAAATTTAATTATTTATTTAAAATTGATGCACACTTTTTAAAATAAGAATGTATATCAAATAATTATATTTTAAATGAGGTATGAAATTTTGATCATGTAGATAAATATTTTAAAATGACAATATAAGCGAAAATTTTTATTTTGGATAGTTTTATTTCGAATAAAATATCACGAGTCATAATAACAAATAATTTCACATCTCATTTAAAATATAATTATTTGATATATATTTTTTCTTATTTTATAATGTGTGCATCAATTTTAAATAAATGAATAAATTTGTAACATTTATAAAAATTACATTTGCATGCAAAAAAACTTCGAAAATATGAGTTTATCATTGGAAAAAAGCATATTAAATGTTTATTATCGTATAGTTGACAAAAAATTTACGATGGAATTGAATGTATGAACATGAAAATAATTATAAAGCAAAAAAATAAATAAAAAATCCAGACGACGAGAATTGATCCCGCAATCTCTGCGCGCAAATCGGGCGCTCAACTGTTAAACTACTCAGCCACTTGGGAAACGGCTTTTTCAAGTCAATAAGGCTAGCGTCAATTTTTTAAAGCCGTTTTTCTCAAATCTGACCAAATATTGGGTTCTAGGAATTTCACAACTTTACTTTAAGGCCCTTTACAAAAAGTATGAATCAAAACAAAAAACACCTCCTCTGGCGTTCTCCTTGTCAGGTATATTTCGTCGTTTGCTTCTTTTGATATTGTAATATAAATTCGTGAAAAAAAAATGTTTTTTAGAGTTAGCACACGTTTATTAGACCGATAAAAATTGATAAAATAAAATCTTAAAAAATGTATAAAACTTTTACAATTCTCGATACCTTCGCAAGCGAACTATCTATAACGATGATACTGTTTGCTTGGGTACAGAGGCTCAAGAAGATTACACTTGCAGGTCTTCGCCGAGCTGCTTACTTCGCGATATACCCTACAAAGCCAGGAACCTACTCTTTTCTCCCCTTCTTTTTTTCTTTTTTCCTTTTTTCCTTCTTTTTTCCTTTTTTTCTTCTTTTTGAACCTTTCAATATACAGGAAAGCGCTTGCCATAGATTTTCAAGTGTCCCAGTTGCCATTCAAACCTAAGCACCTTGGAACGTATGCAAGACACTATTCGCTAATGCACTTTGAATCCTGAATTCTTAATTTATAGTTCTCGCATCTGGAAGTCAAAAAGTCTGCATAGCGAGATACTTAAAGCACAAAATGCAAAAAAGACTGAAGTCCACTCAACCTAATTTTCACGGAGAAAAAACATCTGTAACATTAACAGATAGTTAGTAAATTTAATAGATATATCTGTAGAATTAACAGAAATGTCTTTTAGGTTAATGGAATTCTAATTTTCATGAAAAAGTGTTAACCTAACAGATATTTCTGTTACTTTTACAGATATATCTGTTAAATTTACTAACCATCTGTTAGTTTAACAGAAATTTCTGCAAATATAACAGAAAAAATCTGCTGTCCCTTTTTCAACAAATGACTTCTGTTAATTTAACAGATTTTTTTCCGAAGGCTACATCTTCATTTGTATCTGACACGTATCTGGATCAATTTTCTCCCTTTGAAATTATCGTGCTTGAATTATTCAGCGAGAACGAAATAGTCTTGAAGCTTTGATAGTTGTTGCTTTATTCGCATTAACGATTTCAGACGGCTTCAGGCTTCATCACAAGACAGATTTGTAATCCGACGATGCTTTTCTGTCTCAGTTAATCTCCGAACCAATCAGTGGACAGATTTTTTTTATATGCTCCATTTATCAAACTGATAAAAAATTCTGTGCAGTTGAGAAACTTCAGTTCAATTAATTTTTTACACTTAGTCCTCAATTGTTTTTCCTGATAATAATTAAAGAACTGGACAATGAGTTTTATGATTTTTCTATGTACCTAGAATTTCATTTTGATAATACATAGTTTAAAATTCCACGTTAAAGGCTGGGTTTACTGTTAAGTTAAAAAACAGATTAAAAAATATTTTCATTTATGAAACATTCTTAATCGTAATTGGAGAATGAGGTTTTTTCATAAGTAATTGAAAAATAGTACTAAAACTCATATTTTTTATTTTGTTTCAGCCCACGAAATTGAACGTCTACAAAAACGATACCGAGAGCTGGGACTATACGACGCCAGCACTGGGTAAGTTACTCTGGTCATCTCTGTTATCCGTGTATTTTTAACGTTACTCCACTTCACTGCGATACCAGCATTTCTCTGTTGACTATATATCTCTTACGAGCCTGATCGACTTGAAAACTGTTCCGTATACGCTTTGCCAACCACTTCAAACGCTCGATCTTATCAATAAAGCCAGGCAAGGACTTTGCTTTTATTTGATTTAAACTAAAAAAAAACCTTTCAATGATATAAGGAAAAACAAGATTATTTTATCGAATCAAATCATTTAATGTTTTTTACCCAGACTTCCACCAATGCTCTTGCTTTTGAAATGAACTCCTTCAAAATTGTTTGGTTAAATATAGAAACTGTTTGGAATAAGATATTGTATACATGTATGTATTTTCAACTTTTGTATCCTTTATGATTCATGTTTAAGTCATTTTTTCTGCTATGAATTATTTGAACTATGAATTTAAGATAGGGTTTTTAAACACAATATTTCATCCTTGTAAAAAGTATATTTAAAAGTAAACGAAGCTTCTCATCAAAGGCAAGGTGTAAAGTGCGATAACGTGGTAGTTATTCTGTAGCCTTGTCGCAAAAGAGCCTCCGTTTGAAAGGTGCCATTTATCATAGCTGAGTTTAATCTTTTGTTGTTTCAGGGAGCATAAAAATTTTATTGCAAAAACGAATGACGATACTTTCAGTCGTTTTCTACCATTCAAATTGCAGTAGTTTTAAAAATCAATCGCTTTAAAATTTTATGTATCAAATTAAGCAGCGTATCCAGTAACTGGAAATTAACCAGGATGTTTACGTCAAACTGAGAATTTTGTCAAAATTAAATTTCTTATTAATTTTAAAATCTACACAGTAACAAAAAAGGTTTTCTTTTTGTTGCAATGTTAATATAATACTTTTTTTCTTCTCATGTTCTTGAGCATCATTATAAATAATAAATTAATTAAATAATTGTTGACACTGAGAAGTGGAATTTGTAGTGGAAATGTAATATCTAAAGAAACATGCGGAACAGTTTTCAAATGTTGAACTTTAATATCATAACCACCATACATTGTCATCAACATCGATCATCGCCACCACCGACCAAACATGACATCTACCTGGACTTGTTTCTCGGACACAAATGAAGCACCTTCATATATGGACATATCACATCCAATATTACATTTTCACAGGTGCAAAATACAATATCACCCAATGAAGAACCAGTATACTATAAAATCCTTGCACAATACTATACGTATCGCGTATAATTCCGTTCGGAGTATTCGCTTTTCCATGAATTCAAATGAAAACGTGCAGTGTTACCGAGGCGAGAAGTTAATATTTCAGAGTGTACACTCCACCTACTCGACACGATAGGAAGTTTTTTTCTCCTTTTTTTTTTTACTTTCATTGAAAAATTTCACTACGATATACGAACACTGAGAAAATGAAATGGTGCAAGCAGAGCGAAAATTTGATTCGAAACTACTTTGGTTCAAACTATTCTTGTTTGAGAAACTGATTTGTTTAAGAAAGTCATTTTCCTTAAGCAAATTACTTCAGTAGGAAATTTATACTCAGAAGTTGGGAAATTGGTTTCGAACTGTTTCTTTGGCATATAGGATCTTGTCGTTTCGAACTGTTTCTTTGTCTTTTTTTTTAAATTGTATTATTTACATAATTTCAATTTTACCGCTTTTAATCTTGAGAGACCTATTAAATTTGGTTTAAACTTTAATAAAAGCTTTTCAATCCGAATTTCAAAAGTGCTTCTTAAAATAAATGATACCTATGATGCATTCTTTCCCAACTCAGCGCACCTCGAATTTTTAACCTTTACCTTGGCTATTTTCTAGCCCCATATGTCCGAACTTTTAAGGCAAAACCACTCAACACCATAATGCATGGTTATCGAGATACCGGTCATGGTAGTTTCACCATTTTCATACGCAGAGCATTTTTCAAACGCATATTATTCTATATAAATTTAAACCAAATTAACTTTATGTTTAGTGGCTCCGAAAGGTATTTTAATAAACTTTATGACAGTAATAATCATTTTTTAGATAATTCTTATTTTAGTCCGTATTTCTTAATGAGAAAACTTTATTTCAATGGTTCTCCCAAGAGTCATCACCAAATTGAACCAAATTAATTTTAAAATGTAGTTTTTTATTATCCTTTTTTAGCCTCGGAGGAAAAATGGAAAAAATCCGTCATTACTGGAATATTAAATAAAATAATTATTTTATTTAAAAAGTAATTAAACAGAACTATGAACATCGTCTGTTTCTATTTAATAACGACACACTAGATTTTAAATAATCACTACAAATACTAATCTATTCATTATAATTTATAAAATTTATAAAATTTATAAAAAATACAAATTTCAGATTATAATGAATAGATTAGTATATTGTAGTGTTTATTAAAAATCTAGTAGTGTGGAAGAGAGTAGGCGAAAATTCAAAAATGTTTCGAGAAAATATATCCTCCACTCTAGCGGCAGGGACTCTATCTGCTTTGAATGAAGTTGAAAACACTTGACGCGCAGTGAAGTTAGATAGAAACGGACGATGTTCACAATTCTATTTAATTATTTTTCAAATAAAATAATTATATTATTTAATATTTCATTAATGACAGATTTGTCCATTTTTTCCTTCGAGGGTTAAAAAGTATATTAAAAAACTACATTTTAAAATTAATTTGGTTCAATTTGGTAATGGCTCTTGGGAAAACCATTGAAATAAAGTTCTCTCATTGAGAAATGCGGCCTAAAATAATAATTATCTAGAAAATGATTACTACTTAATAAAACTTATTAAAATATCTTTCTAAGCAACTAAAAATAAAGTTAATTTGATTTAGTTTACCCTCTAAATCTGAATTAGTAGTTTTCTACTAATGAAATAGTGCCGAATCGTTTACCAATTGCTTTAGTAAGCATTTCT
>JBAGKK010010243.1:0-12108 GCA_037177015.1 Euceroptres primus
CATCCTAGAAACGAAAAAAAATTAAAACTGAAGAGGGCAAGATTGTTTGGGTTGAAATGAATCGAGGCTAGGCGTGATGGGGCATTATTTTGCAAGTGTACCCAGCCGGAAAAATGAATTTCTCCGATCGGGCTCTTTACAAAGAGTTTAGTCCTATTAGATGGCACTTCAAAAAAATAAAAAAAGATTGATCAGTTTGGTCAAAACACTCGCCGAGGTAGAGAGGGTGAAATTTTTGTACTTCGCGCAAAGCGCCTCTATTTCGGATATAAATATCTTTTTATGCATGGCATATAAAAAATTTTGACCCAGACGTTTTCGATAGATTTTTTCCCAATCTTTCAAATGAAAAAAACGCTTTTTTTCTTTTTTTATACTAAAAATAAAGCTTGAGATGCTTACTTTCAGATCCTTGAATAGCAAAATGTCTTTTTTTTGTTGTTTTTGAAGAATTGGATTTTAAGTAACATGGTAAATTCAAAAAAATTTTCCTATGCGCGAAAAAAATTCGAAAAATTTTTTGCATGAACAATTTTTTATAACAAACAATATTGTCAAAACGGAAATTCAAAAAAAATTTTGTTGATTTTAGAATTTTCTTAAAATTTTCAAAAATGAAATTTCTTGAATTTGGTTATTTGCACATTTTTAATGTGCAATTTACATGTATTGTACATAATATAAGTATAAATGTTATTTGTACATGAGAAATGCGCAAAAAACCAAATTTAAAAAATTTCAATTTTTAAAATTTTCAAAAAATTCTAAAATCAAGAAATTTTTTTTTAAATTTCTGTTTTTACAATATTGTTTGTTATTAAAAACAGTACATGCAAAAATTTTCCGATTTTTTTTGCATATAGGACAAATTTTTTGAATTTACCAGGTTACTTAAAATTCAATTTTTCAAAAAGAACATAAAAAGACTTCTCTATTCAAAGATCTGAAAGGAGGCATCTCAAGCTTTATTTTTATTTTAAAAAAAAGAAAAAAAGGGTCGAACTTAAAAAAAAAATTTTTTATTTTCAAAAGTGCTGACTAAATTTTGAATTTTTCAAAATTTTTTTTATTTCATTCGAAATACTGGGGAAAAATCTATCGAGAACGTTTGGGTCAAAATTTTTGATATGCCATACATAAAACGATATTTATATCCGAAATAGAGGCTCTTTGCGCAAAGTACAAAAATTTCACCCCTCTACCTCAGCGAGATTTTGACCAAACTGATCAATATTTTTTTTTTTTTTTTGAAGTGCCATCCAATAGGACTAAACTTTTTGTAAATTTAAGCCTGATCGGAGAAATTCATATTTTGGACTGGGTACAGTTGAGAAAAAATGTCCCAGATATCAACATAATATGATTTCAAAATAAATTTAGATTTCCTAAATTAGACAATAAATAATATTTTTACTATCAATATCATATGATCATATTTTATCATTTATATTATTACCCCATCCTGTAGAAGTTCATTCAAGAACGAATAAATGCCAAAACGGTAAATTGGGTTGCCAGGAAGTACCTACCGTATAGTTTTTTTGATGACAGAGAAACCGAGGATTCCTTCAAATTTTTAAATGCATACGCAAAAATGCCGAAATGCAACGATCTAAAAGCCTTACTTTCAAATAGTTTCATTCGCAAGCAGCAATCCGTAATGTTTATCTTAAAGAAAAGTGTCTCAAAAATTTCGTGTACCATCGACGGATGGACATCGATTGCTGGCCGTTCTTATTATTGTATTACTGGCCATTTCATTGGAAGTGATTGGGTTCTATACTCACTGCTTATTGACTTTTGTCCTTCAAATGGTGATCACGCTGGTCGAGACATCGCTAAAATTTTCCATGAAGCAATCAAGACTTTTGTGTTAGAAAAAAAAATCTTAGGAATCACTGTGGACAATGCATCTTCCAACACAACGTTCATGTGGGAGTTGTCCTTTCTGTTGGAGTTTGATCCTGAGAATCAGCATTTTCGATGCTCATATTTTGAACCTGTCGGTTCAAGACATGCTGAAAGAACTTCATCTTGAAGAAAGCAGTGTAGAAGACGAAGAAGAAGAAAAAGAAGAAGTGAGTGCAAGTGACGAAGAGGCTGAGGATGAAGAAATAGACGAAGACCTAGATATCTATGAAAGCTGTAATGATTGCAAAACACTTCTTTCCAAATTGTGAAAACTTCTCAAGCTTTTGAAAAAGTTGCAAAAGTGGAGAAACAAGTTAAGCAGTTGCTGTGGAACTTGTAATATAAAGATGGTCTCTTCGAATGATGTACCTAGATGTACCTAGATGGTACTCCACCTCCGACATGATCAGCTTGGGGCTTAGAATGCAGGCGGTATCATTTTGCTATGCAATAACAACGATTCCTTAAAACATCTAGCCCTGACTGAAGAAGAATGGTTGATACTTCGAAAAATTTGAAAGTATCTACGTGATTTTAAGGTTCTCTCAGCAATCGTCAGTGGTGATAAGTACGCCACTTTGCCTTACGTCATTGCTGGGTTCAACATGCTGTTGGACAAATTAGAAGAATCCATCGCAGACCTAAGCAGCAAGACCAGCTTACTGGAAAAAAAATCCTAAAAGCTCTTCAAGCTGCTCGAGAAAAGCTTATGAAACACCACGATAAGAGCAACTGAATATACTGCGCAGTATTGATCCTTGATCCCAGGCACAAAGTTGAACAATTCCAGAAGACATCTTGAGGACGAAAAATGGCAGAATATTTAAAAACAACGTTTGAAAACATTTATAAGACAAAGCCTGAAGAAGTAAAAGTAAAATAATTGTATTATAATTCTTTCAATTAATTAGTTTAATTGAGTAACTTAATGAAGTTAATTTTCTATTAAAGATTTAACAAAAAAAAAATCTTTTATATATGTATAGAGTGCCTGAAGACAAGTTTACCAAAAATAGGCAATCTAACTTACACGTGATATGGAAAGGTATGGAGAAAAAATCTAATAAGTCAATAGGAGTTATCTGATTTTATTTCTCAAATTTCAATTCTCCGTGAAGCATTAAATGTGTAGATTATGTCTCCTATTTGCGGTAAATTTGACCTAAGACACTTAAAGTTGGCTTCAGCTCGAAACAAGGACTTCTGACCTAAGAACAGATTGGAATCAGACGGATAGTGTGCTTGACATGGAAGTTCTTGAGTTCCTGGTTGTAGTTTAAGCACTCAAGAATTAACTTTGTCATTAATTAGCAGAGCATAAAAATGTGTATTTTTTATATAGTTTATATGAAAATTTAACAAATAATATCGAATTATTTTCCATCACTAAACATCATGGTCAATACAATTCGATGACAATTAGCAGAAAAAACGATCTTTTTTGCCAGCATGTGTCGATAATAAGCATTTGCTTATATAATTTGTTAAGCTAAATTATAAACAAATATCGGAAGAGAAATTTTGATTACTAAACATCACTAGCAAGATGTTTTGTAGAACATTAGAAGAAAAAACGATGTTTTATCCCCATAAATTCCGATAATAATTTGGCCATATAAATTGTTTAAACAATACATGAAAAATATTGGATGATTAGTTTTCATTACTAAACATCATGACCAATATAATTTGAAGACAATTAACAGGAAAAACGATATTTTTTGCCAGTAAATACCGATAATAAGAATTTGTTTAAATAGTTTGTTTAAAAAATTAGAAACAAATATCGGATGACTAATTTTCTTTAATAAACATCATTGACAAGATAGTTTGTACAGAATAAGAAGAAAAATCGATCCTTTTTTGCTCATGAATGCCGATAATAGGCATTTGTTTATATAATTTGTTTTAAAAATTATAAAAAAATATTGGATGACAAATTTTGATGAACAATTACAATTAACTTCATAAGTCAGCAATTTTTTTTTTTCTTGCACCCCTGTGCATTAAATTAGGGGATACTGAGCAAAGGAAAAAATTTTTCAAGAAGATAAATAAGAAAATCGTAAAAATCGACATTTTTTTCGCTGTTTGCATTAACATAAAAGTTTAAACAAACATTCAAAAATCGGCTCTCATAAATCTTAAAAATTGAATTCTGAATTTTTCTTAAAAAAATATCTAAGTTCGGTAAAGAATTGCATTCTACAAGTTATTTTGAGCCTCGTTTTTTATTTAATCCCACTGTGCGATACTCTAAAAACAGGTGTTCTTTTATGCTGACTGATTTTTTTACTTTCTTGTTACAAGATATAATATAGTAAGTGAGATTGTATTTAAATGAAATGATATTCTTCAATGCTAAAAAAACTATGCCAGCTGAAGATGCACATCGATTAACACAACTTTCAAAATTAAAGTTTGTAGCCAAAGGCGCATTCGATGGGAGGAAAAAGTTTCTGTGTCCTCTATATTCTGCTCTACTCTAATGTTAGAGAATTAAAATGTTTATTATTAGGTTTTTATTATTATTAGTTTATTATTATTTGTGGACTTCCATACGACTTCTAACTAATTTTAAGCGGGATTTTAATCCACTCCTTAATCATTATTGTTTAACATTTTAGGAGCCTTTGCCTGAAATTCCGCTGGCTGGAATGTTAAATAAATCTGGTGGTAAAGTTAGGTTGACATTTAAATTGGAAAATGATCAATTGTGGATTGGCACAAAAGAACGCACAGACAAAATTCCAATGAATTCGATAAAGGGCGTTCATAGTGAACCAATACACGACCATCCGGAGTATCACATTATGGTGCGTAACAATTAAAAATATTCTATTCAAGATCCTAAAATTGTACTCTTTGTTGGCCTGAGCTCCTTCATAAATTGTGTACGTCCGGGTGGTACGGGCGAAGGATCGACCACTCCGATATTTCTCATACACTTACGAAATATTCCCATATATCCCGTCAATATTTCTATGTATTTCCAGATATTCTTGATATTCTGAAATATTCCCAAATATTCTAACATATTTTCAGGTATTTCTCGGGTATTCCGACGATTTAAACACGATTTTGACTCTGCAGCAGAATCCACATTTCCTAATCAATGGAACACACGAGAAATCCTTAAAAATGTCAGAATATTTCGGAATATTTGGAAATATTTCAGAATATTTAGGAATATCTGGAATGTCAAGAATATATGGGAATACAGAGGAATATTGACGGAATTTATCAGGATGGTTCAGGAAAAGACTTTATTTTTTCTAAAATGGCTCTCTTACAAATTGTTTCTTTTGGTGTCAAAATGACTCATGATATTTGGCAGAATTAAAAAAAAATTAGGGGTCCCGCCAACCAGTTATTGAAATAAAATGCTGATTTTAGTTAAGTCAGCGTTGATAGTAAATTTTTTACTTCAGAATGCGTAGAATATATTTTTTTGAGTGAAATACATCACCCAGATTTTTATGGAATTTTGAAAAAATATTTAGGGGTCTCGCAAGCCCATTTTTTGCAAAAAAATTTTGAATTTTTATGGTAAGAATGAGTTAGCGGGACCCAATTATTATTATTTTTTTAATTCGACCAAACATCAGGGATTATTTTGACATCAAAAGGAACAATTTTTTGGGGAGCCATTTTCGAAAAACAAAAGTAAAGTCTTTTTTAGACCACCCTAGAGTATATTTTATATCTTCAAATTGAGAAAGACTAAAGTTCGACTACGTCACTCATGCGTTCTCTTTGCGCTCCCTCTCCTAACTTAAACCATAGATAGAAGTTTTAAAAGTGTTCCGTGATATGCATTGAAATATATTCCGATATATTCCCAAGTATTATAAAGTATTTCTCAATATTCTTAAGTATTTTAAAATATTCTCACATATTCTCTCATGTTCCCACATATTTTCTCATGTTCTCATGTATTCATAGTTATTCCCAAATATTCCGAAATATTCTTTGAGAATATATTCCTTGTATACGCAAACTGAAAGTGGTCGACTACTCGCATACGGGTCAACTTTGACGATCGTTGAATTGAATGTGATATAGTTTACATATAGACCAGGGAACGAACGATTTTTTGGGAACATAATTTTACAGTGAAAAGAAACTATATATTTTTGTAGTACTGACGTTGAGATTGCTTAATTTGTTTACTTGAAAAGTAATAAAAACCTGCTAAAATGACCTGTTTTACAATATCAAATTATTTTTGCAAAACTGTATGTACAATAGGGAAAAACTATATAATAGATATGAGATGAAAAATTTAAAACTTAGGCACCAGAAAATGTTCAAAAAAAATTTTTTTTAACAAGGCCTTTAATAGTTTCTCCATCAGTGAAATTTGATAAAATAGATTAATAGGAGGATAGGATTGATTAATAGGATTGATTAAATACATTAATAGGAGGAAGAAAGAATAATTTATCACTGTTAATAAGTTATCACTGAATAACTTATTACTGTTTTACAAAGTCAGCTATTTGACTTTATCACGAAAAACAGTGCAAACATCTTTCTGTCAAATAACATCTCTTTACAGTTCCTGCACAAAGATCCCAGTTTGTGGAAAAAATATTCAACTTTCATCGAAGCTCGACAGAAGGTGCCAAAATTAAAGGTTGTCAATGATTTAGCTGAAAGAGGTGTGGCTCTAATACAATCATCCAATACTGTTCTTAGTAAACAATAAGATCAGAAACAGTAATTGCTCCAGATCGTAGAGAAACACCAAAGACAATTTTCTGAAGCAAGCAAGTCTGCGATAATGAAAAAACTTGGCGTAAAGTGATTTATGCATTTGTGATTTTGCAACGCACAAATGCGTTAGCGATAGTTTTTCATCATATAAAAAAATATGATATTTTTCCTTACAAGAAAAGTGTAAATTGTTCAATCATATATTTGTTGCGAATATAAGAAAATATATAGATAAATGATTGTATATAACATTTTTCCTCACAAGAGAAGTGTAAATTGTTCAACTGTATGTTTGTTGTGAATATAAGGAACTATTTTTAAAAATGATTTTATAAAACATAAGTTATTCTTTCTTCCTCCTATTAATGTATATTGCTATTTTATCAAATTTTACTGATTAAGAAACCATTAAAGGCCTTGTTAAAAAAAATTGTTTTTAAATATTTTTCTGGTGCCCAGGTTTTAAATTTTTCATCTCATATCTATTATATAGCTTTTACCTATTGTATGGGAAAGGTACTAGAATTTTGTCAATCCTTACAAAAAATGTTTAGGGATACAATTATGCTCTGATATCTGTCTGTTCATAAGAAGTCGTACATTTTATGCCTTTTACCGGCGCCAAATATTTTTTCAATCGGACACAAAATGAGTTTTGTCCTTTGCATTAGGTACAGTTTTTATCCATAAGATATTTCTCTAAAACTGTATTTTCTTACTCAAAGGAACACACTGTCGTGATACAGCCGCCGAAAAATAAAAAAAAGTTTTTTGTGAACTACCCTAGTCTTTATACGTATGTACAACATCAAATTATGTATCCTGAACTTATTTCTAATATATTTTATAAAGGTACATCTTGTGCAAGAGCGTCGACAATCAGTGTTAACGGCGCAACCCTGTCCCACGACGTTCTAGTCAATAATGAATATGATTTTTTTCTGGGATGCAAGGAGTTGATTTCTTTCTTCACGTGGACGACATAGTAATTTACGCAAAATCATTACAGGAACATAACAAAAAAACCGGAAAAATTACTAGGTCGTCTGAAAACTGCCGGACTCGTCTTGCAAAGTTTCAGATATGAGGCCCTCAAGGATTCCTGTATTGGCGGTCGAAGAGAAAAAAAAGGAGAGAGAGAGAGAGAGTAGGAGAATGAGAGAAAAAGGAGAGAGTTCTAATTCGGCTATTGATCTCCCTTTAAGTTGTGATATGTGATTTAAAGTGATTACGAAAGCAAATATGAAAAAAACGAACGTTCATAATGATCGGCGATATATTAATTGCTGGTCAAGACAAAGGATAATGAAACTCAAAGTGAGTATGGCATCACTTTAGAGATAGTTCGAAGCCAATCGAAGAGAGAAATAATGATTATACAAGACGAATCAGAAGCAAGTGAATAAATTCGACTTATATAACCCGAATGACTATTTGGAAACGGTTAGTAAGAAAATGTTTTTAATTCTCCTGAATTCCTCCTCCCAAGCCTGAAACAAGAATACTCGATTCCGGTCGATGACAATCAGATCACAATTGTACAAGGTCCGCGGAATTGAGAAAACCTAATTCTTTTTCAAGATTCTTCTAGGATTCAATTTCTACTACACATGTTAGTTATGTATGCAAAAATGAGTTTGCAACTCGCCGATATTATTTGTCTCGTTGGTAAAAAATCAGTACAAAATCGAGACTTGATTCAGTTCGGCCGAGGCTCAAAAATGCTTCTAACTATCTATATAATCTAAAGCAACAATAAGTACGTAAATACAGTGTTCATCCTTGGAAAAGATGGGATGATTCTTCTTGGAATCTACGGGAATGTCGTTCGTTGTCGAAAAGAGATATAGATAAAAATCAGTCCTTGATAAAATGCATCGAGTTAACTATTCTGGAATGTAATGACACAAATGAGGAGAAACTAGGTTTAAAAAGACCAAATCCATTTATGCTCGTTTCACAGATTGCCTGAAATATTTTCGTCACTTCTTCAGGAATGTTTGCAGAGAAAACAGTCTAAGGGCTAAATTCCTTGGAGTGGAGAGACCTCCACAGGTGGCAGTGCTTTCGACATTCTTCGAGGTTTTTCTCCTCGAATGCCTTTCTGGATTCTACTTTAGACTTGAGCGGAAAAAGGAACTCCAGCGATTTTCTATTCCCTGTCATTTCAGAAATATCGAAATTTGAAGGCGCATAAAATCACTAATTCTAGGTCGTCCAAGATCGCTGAATTTCCTATTGATGCACGATCTATCCCTTATCTTAAATAAGCCAGTGCTATGACAAGAATTCCCTCTCCAATTCCGAAATACTAGGTTTCCGATTTCGAATTATCCTACGATTCGCTTGTAATGGGATTGTAATATCCTGACTTTGACCATGGACTGGAATGTCCAATAATGTTTCCCTGTGTTCTCTCAAAATACTATCTCTATCGAAAGTAACGGGTGAGAAGCGTACTCTGCCCATAGAAATTTGACTGTCCTTGGCGGATACATAGCTTGAATCCTCGGAGATGAGCGAATCCGGCGGCGTGGGATTTTTAGGGGTTCCTGATCCTGAATTATTTTTACTTGCAGTCTTGTTTGGTGAATTATAGGAATAATTGGATCTTCTTAAACTAGATCTCAACTTCGTAACCACTTCTAAATTACTGGGCCGGTCTCCCGAATTGGTATTTGATTCGTGAGAATTTTGCCTGGAAAGATACTGGAGACCGTAGTCGTGATTTAGAAGATTCGAACTGTAATTTGTAATATTTGAAACATTGCTGTGTCGGTAGTAGTGGCTAGGAGAGTAGAGAGAATAATCTGATTCGTCTTCGAGACGAAAGGTGGGATTGACGTTGCTTTGACTGGATGTACTCGCATTTGAGACGCTCGATGAGGTCCGATGGTGGGTGTAAGATGGAATTCTTGAGCTAGGTCTTGCTGGACTGCTTATGCTACTTGGATTGTCGTACGCGTGTGGAAATTCCAAACACTCGAGCATCCTGTCACTGCAAAATAAAAAATTTTTATTATCAAATTTGAATATTTGGCATTTTCATGATTGAATCTGTAAACAAAACTAACTAAATATAGTCATAGTTATGCACACTGAATGCATTAAGTTATTTTGCTTCTGATATATTAGTTTCATTAATTTTAAACTATTTTAATTTGGACAGTCAATGAGTTTTTGGCGAGGGGTTAATTATTCGTGCAATCCTAGTGTACACTCCTGTATGCAATCTCTATTGCAATCGCATGCAATCTTGCATCCTGGTGTACACGAAAAATCCAAGTAAATTAACCCCTTGGTTTTTGATTCCTACGTATTTTCTTTCTTTGAACTGTGAAATACGATATTGGCTATTTTTTCAAAATTCAGATGAGTTGGACCTGAAGTGCATTCAATTTTTGGCTATTTATTTGTCTTAGAAAAGTAAAAATGTCAATAATAAAAGATGAAGGTTATTTTAAATGAAATTCACAAAACCCAAATTATTCAAAAATAATGAATACCTGCTGATATAGCATCGTTGATTGAAGTAAACAAATAAGATAACAGTAAGTTACAAAAAAATGTAATCAAATCGATAAAAATATTTTTGGCATCATAAAAACATCTTCTCAATTTGAATAAAAACATATTTCTTAAGTGTATTATCTAAAAAATGAAAGTCCTCCGATATCGGACTGAAACTTAGGCAATTTAACAATTTTAATGTCAATCAAAAAAATTATTTTGTCTACCACACTTCTAATAGGATTTATTTTTATTTTACCTTTAAAAATGAAATTCAAATAAAATTGGACTTTTTCGAATATCGATCAATTTTTTAATATAATTTTTTTGCTTAGACATTGTGGTTAAAATTTAGGATTATAATATTGTTTATCATGAAAATCAGCGTTGATAAGTCCGGCGCGCGAGGGCCAACGTTTTAAAGCATATCGGAGTTTTCAACGCTCATTTTCATGAATAAACAATTATAAACTCACTTTTTTAACTCAAGATTCTAAAATAGAAAAACTTAAGCTTTCTTTTTAGACAAAAATACACTTTCATTTTTAAAGTTCAAATATTAATTTTTTCCAAGAATATGCTTATAATCAATGGAAAGGGCACGAAAAATCCTACCGAAACTGTAGCACGTCAAGTTTTTTTTTGCTAATATTAAAAAAGTTACAAATTGGTGAAACAGGCGGCATAAACAGAAAACTAAAAAAATCACTCCCTCCCCTTCAGTAAATATTTGTCTCAGTGGCAAAATTCGAATGCCATCTATTAGGACTACACTTTGCCCAAATTTGAGTCCTATCGAAAAAATTTCATTTTTAGGTGAGTACAGTTGAGGGGTGTCATTTCAAAAGGGCACAAGTGCCATTTTTCAAAATTGATATTATTGGGTCATAAAATCAGATAAATTGTAATACACATTGTGACAGAATAATAATGCCCCATATTTTACATCCACTCGCATCATAAAAAGCAATAAGTGATCATTGCTCATACTGCTAAATCCAGACTGATTTTATTCTGGAAAATAAGTAAGTATAAAAATTATATTTTGCTTTCATCATAAGTCACTCGCAATAAGTATAAAGATACCTTAACCCCTTGGGCGCGTAAAAGTGAAAGAAGTTTAGGAAACTTGTAATGCAAGCAAAAAGTAATAAGAATCTGCTTAAGAACTTATTTTCCAAATCAAAATCAATTAGGATTTATAAATGTGTTTTTAATGATTTATAATATGTTGATCACATTGAGGTTTGTAATGAATAATAAAATGTTTACCATTATCTTTCTGGTTTTTAGTAATGCTAAAATCACGCGTGCGTCACGCAATGAGCGGTTTTTTAAAATTTGTAAGAGATATATATGGGGCATTTTTTCTCAACCGAACACCCCATGCTGCCCAAAATTGGCTCAATTTTAAACAGTCGTGTTCGAGCTTAAAATTTAGCAAATTTTATCTAATTTTAAAAATCGATGGGCACCTGTGAGAATTCAAAATGGTGGACTAAATATCGCGCCGAGAGTCAAGAAAAACAGAAACAAAAATTGTATTTCTTGTAAAAAAGTTATGAAAGTTTTGATTTAAAATACTCCTTTTGGGCCTAAATTCTACGTTTGCATATGTACTTTGATAAACTATATGACATTTCTCCAAATTTAAAATCGCCTATCCAATATGGCGGCTGTATATGTCAACGATCCAGTGTTAAGTAACTCAGATTATTCTAATCAGCTTGGAAATGATTACACGGGAGTTTTCGAGGTCGCTGATTACGAATCTGTAACGAGAATACCAAAATACCAAATGGCGGAATCAATACCCTGCCGATGAAACGGCACTGAAACGGCACTGACCAACAGCACTGGGCCGCCAGTGCCGTTTCAGTACCTGTTTGTCCTGATTTCAGCACCTAAACGGCACTGAGATTTGGAACAGCTGTATTAGGGGGATCGACCTTTCGTTTCGAGGAAGGA
>JBAGKK010010254.1:0-12108 GCA_037177015.1 Euceroptres primus
AGACGAAAATAATCAAATAAAGATTTGATGCAACGAAAAATTCGTATTTTTTGTTAAATAAACGAATATCATTGATTTTTTTGTAATTCTCATGACGTATTTCGAAAGTTCAGAAAATTTTACATAAGAATTTGTTATTTAAACATTTTTTAACAATCGATTCGGTAGCAGAAAATTTCGCTGAAGAAAGTGTTGGAAAAACGGACGTTTGGTCCTTAACGGGTTAAGCCCAGTGATTTTTGACACTTTTTCATAGTCTTTAAAAAACCTTCTGTCAGTACTTCCATCCGCTTCCTTGCTTTGTAACGTCAACGATTAAACCTGTTTTCAAATTTCATTATGTATCCCTTTCTTACCGAGCATTAGGTAGGTGTCCTCCGATTTTCTTCGCTCTCAGATATTTTGTAGTACTCAAAAAAATAAGCGACACGTATTCTTTCTTATCTGCCCATACGGGGTTCTAAGGGGTGAAACCCACCCCCAAAATTTATACATGTAACATGCATTTTTCACCATATACGTAGTAAAAATGAATAATTTGTATTTTTAAGAAATGAAAATGCTAGCAATAATAAAACGTATTACATAAATTCCAGATCTACAGTTGGGGTTTCTTTTTTGGGAGTAAAAACCCCCTAACTTTATATTTCAAAAGCACATACGGCATTTTTGAAACCATTCGTTCAATATATATTATAAGTGTTTGTAAATACTGAAACCAGAGAGAAACTGAGAGTGCTCATGCCTCTGGGAGTCGCAACTATTAATAACGTTGCGCCTCCTACAGGTCGCAGCTTGACCTATGTCTATTTTCGCGGCCATCTTGCTGCTGTCCGTGAGACGCACAGAGACACGTTTTCGGGTTTTCGGTAGTGCTGATCGGAATCATTCGGACACATTCGTAAATTCAAACAAATGTAAGAGAACGATGAATCAAAGAGGATAGCAGGCAATAATTTTGACACGTGAGATTCAAGCACCGGCAATAAGCACCGGCTTTCGTTGGTGTTTACGTATATTCTGTAAATATCGTTTTTAATAAAGTAATTTAATAGCGCTTTTTGGACAAATTGTTTATTTAAACTTTAAAATGTAGATGCGATTGCAGTATAAAAGTGAATATTTGTTGATTTAAAGGAGAATTCAAAGCAAAAACTCTTGAGTGAATTTGGGGTTATGTTGTCATTTTGTCACGGATTAATTTCACATTTCACCTATTTTCAGTCAATTTTCACGGTAACCGGTGCATTTTTTATAGTTGTATATTCTTTTTTTCCGATTTTTTTTATGTGCATTTTCTTATTTTACAAGTATAAGAAGTCGTTGATTATCTATTTACATCTGGGTTATTCTCCTTCGATTCTGTTTCAATTATCAGAAAAACAAATAAATTTTTTTATTAAAAAGTAAAGTTTTCATGCGTTTCAGGATTTCCGTGTTTACCAACACAATAAACAAAATCTAATAAAAATAAATAAAAACTCGAAACTTGGCCGTTTCGAAAATTTGGGTTTTTCGGACCTCCTCAATGTGTAGGAGTGAAAGTTTGTGAAATCTTGATTGCACTTCCTAAATTTTCATACCTTACCAACTCTAAAAAAATTATTTAAAGAATAACGTTTTAACAATTAACGTATTTTAATATTTTTTAAATATGAAGAATTTACATTTCTCAACAAACCATTTTATGCAAAGGAAAAATCAGTTTTGCAAAAAAGGGTTCAAATTTTGTAAAGAAAGCCTTTTCTCGTCGTGTTTTAAAAGTTAGACCCTAGAAGTTTAAAATAATGTACGGTAATTTCAAGGATAACCTCCTTTAAATACAAATTGCTTGACGAAAAAGAAGTGCAAAATTTTTTATTTTCGAATAAAATATGCGTGTTCAGGTAAGTAAACTTAATAATTTATCGCTTAACGTTATGCATTTTAAATAATATAGTAAATATACATATAAAGGTTGATAAAATTTTTTAATTAAAAATAATGTATTTAATTACTTGTCTGTTAATTATGTAAAAAAGGGGGTTAAAAATAAGTTTTTTAATATTAAAACCTCTCTAAAAATATTAAGTCCTGAAAAATAGAAAATAAAATTTTCTTCTCTTACGTTATAATTTTAATTTAATAATTTAAATACATATGCGCAAAACAAATAAACGAAGTTGCAAAATGATATACACTATTTTAATTACAAACTACGTGGTTTAGGAAAAGCTTTACTCTGGCTTTGCGAACTATTGGCAGAATGGAGGGAAAATCGATGAACTTGTCAAATATCCCTAAAACGCTTACATTATAATTAAAATTGTGTATATTATTTTCTAACTTCATTGATTTGTTTTGCGTATATGTATTTTACTTTCTATTTTTCAGGACTTAATATTTTTAGAAGGGTTTTAATATTTAAAAACTTATTTTTAACCCCCCTTTTTTTGTAATTAACAGAAAGGTAACTAAATACATTATTTTAAATTAAAAACCTTTATCAGCCTTTATATGTATATTTACTATATTATTTAAAGTGCATAACGCTAAGCGATAAATTATTAAGGGTATGTGATACATACTGATGTCACGAATTACCGACTGATTTTTTATTTACATTCAGTGGCTTTATTAAGAGAGAAATGCAAATATAATGCTGAAATTTTGGGAAATAATAAAGAATATATTTAGGCATCGATGTCTGGTTTCAGTTTCAGCTTCGTTTCAGTTTGTATTTTGAAAAAAAAATTTTCAAAAATAATTTCTTTTTAAAATAAAAATTGAAACGCACGGCACATCGATTCCTTGATATATTCCTTATTCTTTCCTCCAATTTTAACATTATATTTGAATTTCTCTCTTAATAAACCCCCGCTGAATGTAAATAAAAAATCGATCGTTAATTCGTGACGTCATGATGTATCAAATACCATTAAGCTCACTTACCTGAACACATATTTAATTCAAAAATAAAAAATTTTACACTTCTATTTTGTCAAGTAATTTGTGTTTAAAGGAGGTCATCCTTGAAATTACCGTACATTATTTTAAACTTTTAGGATCTTACTTTTAAAACACGACGAGAAAAGGTTTTACTTACAAAGTTTTGAACCCTTTTTTGCAAAAATTATTTTTCCTTTGCATAAAATGGTTTGTTGAGAAATGTAAATTCTTAATATTTAAAAAATATTAAAATACGTTACTTGTTAA
Organism: Euceroptres primus; assembly: GCA_037177015.1. Taxonomy (NCBI): domain Eukaryota; kingdom Metazoa; phylum Arthropoda; class Insecta; order Hymenoptera; family Figitidae; genus Euceroptres; species Euceroptres primus. Next base: position 3,196 of record JBAGKK010010254.1, read on the forward strand.
AACGTTTTTCTTTAAATAATTTTTTTAGAGTTGGTAAGGTATGAAAATTTAGGAAGTGCAATCAAGACTTCACAAACTTTCACTCCTACACATTGAGGTGGTCCGAAAAACCCAAATTTTCGAAACGGCCAAGTTTCGAGTTTTTATTTAATTTTATTAGATTATTTATTAGTGTTGGTAAACACGGAAATCCTGAAACGCATGAAAACTTTACTTTTTAATAAAAAAAATTCATTTGTTTTTCTGATAATTGAAATAGAATCGAAGGAGAATAAACCAGATGTAAATAGATAATCAACGACTTCTTATACTTGTAAAATAAGAAAATGCACATGAAAAAAAAATCGGAAAGAAAGAATATACAACTGTAAAAAATGCATGGGATACCGTGAAAATTGACTGAAAATAGGTGAACTGTGAAATTAATCCGTGACAAAATGACAACATAACCCCAAATTCACTCACAAGTTTTTGTTTTGAATTCTCCTTTAAATCAACAAATATTCACTTTTATACTGCAATCGCATCTACATTTTGCAATTTAAATTAAAAAAATTGTCCGAAAAGCGCTATTAAATTACTTTATTAAAAACGATATTTACAGAATATACGTAAACACCAGCGAAAGCCGGTGCTTATTGCCGGTGCTTGAATCTTACGTGTCAAAATTATTGCCTGCTATTCTCTTTGATTCATCGTTCTCTTACATTTGCTTGAATTTACGAATGTGCCCGAATGATTCCGATCAGCAGTACCGAAAACCCGAAAACGTGTCTCTGTGCGTCTCACGGACAGCAGCAAGATGGCCGCGGAAACGGCCATAAGTCAAGCTGCGGCCTGTAGGAGGCGCCACTTTATTAATAGTTGAGGGTCCCAGAGGCTTAAGCACTCTCAGTTTCTCTCTGCTGAAACAGATTAAAAGTTTACGTACTTTTATTAGGAGTAGTTATCTAGGGGTTAACAACCCCTAAAAGAATTTGTTTTGGACAAAATTTTTTTTATCGCATTAATTCAAATGTTACCGATACGCAGCCTGACTATTCTAAAATATGTAACATACCAAAGAAACTCTCATTTTCTATTGTTGATAAAGTTTTGAGATCAATGAACCCCTACTTGAAATACTGTTTTCTGAAAAGTAAATAATAATAATTATTACACAATTTTCAAACAGTTTTGAAATTTATTAAAAATGCTTGCAATGAAGAAACATTTTCAGTACAGTATTAATTTTCATTAGGCGTGCATACTTAAGAGTAGTTCAAGAGTAGATCACCCTTTTTACGTGAGTGGATCAAGAATCTGATTATCGCATTAGAAAAATGTTGCTTTTAGGATTAGTTCAAATGCACAACAGTGCAATTATAAAATATTATGAAATCAACAAAACGTATATACTCATATTTTTATCAATATCGAAATTATTATTAGACTAATTAATTACTATTTCTGATTATACAATTGTATTTTTCGATACAAGTGCGTGAAGGCGGCAATGCCCGCACGAGTGGGAAGGCGCAGCACGAGCCCGAACACTAGTTCTACATGGACGTGTTTTTGGCTTGCGTTTTGCGTATACGCGTGTAAATCAGTTGCGCATAGTAGTGCAGTCAACTATTCTAGTTAGTCGCGCTGCGGAAAATGATCCTAGCCGTTCTCAGATGGCTGCCGGCCAGCCGCATGTGTAAAACTGTCACAGAGTGAATTTTGCGCGCCAGTTTGCTCTTCTTGTCGTACGGTCATTGTTGCTGTTGTCGGGCGTAGTTGCCATGGTCGTTAGGTCATTATTGCCAAAGGAAAAAAATAGTAAACAGCTAAAATTGCTGTGAGACAACTAACCTCTCGAGTTGTGAATTTTTGGAAGTGACAATGAAAATTGTGAAAATAACGGATGTTTTATGTGGTGTTTTTTTGTGCCTTTCATATTTGCACTTGGTACATCAATACCTGCATTTAAAAAAAAACGAGATCATCGATATTGGGTGCAATTGCACATTCGTGAATACTTGCGGTTGAAGTATGGTGCTTACCATACCTTATTTTTGAACTTTCACCGAAACAATCACGAAGAATTCTTCGAGTTTACCCGGATGACTCCTCGGCAGTTTAATAAATTGCACCAAATGTTGCAAAATAAGTTGGAAAAATCATTCGTTGCAAGAGCTCCTTTGCCACCATGATTGCATTGGCGTTAACATTGTGGTATGTAATATAATTCAGTGTTATGAAAATTAAGGGTCTTATGAGTTTTGCAAATTAAAAATTATGCGCTTTAAATAATGTTTTATTTTTAAGGGTTTTATTGCAAAATTTTCATTTTCAAATCACCTTATTTTTAACCCTTCATTTTGTAAGTAAAAAATATTAAAATTCAGTTTTATTACAAACAGTTTCAAGTTTTTAACTTTAATGAGCGGAGAAATTTTTTGTAAACTCTGAATTTCTTTCTTGCACATTTTTCTGACCACTTCGAATAAACAATTTTTGCAGAGAAACTATTGTCTCAGAGAATTCCATCAACTTTTGTAATTTGACGTCATAATCGTATAAAGTATAACTACTTACGTGCAATCTATAAACACTATACTATTTTTATTTTGCATTTTTTTAGTTTTCTAGCCCACGGCTCGGGACCTGTAGTTACGGCTTGGTTTTTTCGAGTAGGGAGATCGACTGTGTATAAAATTGTACACGAAGTTTGTATAGCGATCTGGGAAATTTTGTCACCAGTGTACCTAGGAAGAAAAACTCTCGAAGAATGGTATCAGATCGCTGAAGAATATGCACTCATCTGGAATGCTCCTCATTGCTTGGGAGCAATGGATGGCAAACATATTCGCATCGTGAAGCCTCCCAGATCTGGCAGCAGTTTTTTCAATTATAAGCATTTTTTTAGCTTCGTATTGATGACAGCGTGCGACGCTCATTATCGTTTCAAATTTGTGGACGTTGGTGGTTTCGGTAAGTTTAGCTGCATATTTTTTATGCGTGCAAATTAAGAAACATATGGAAGAAGAAAATTTCGATGGATGAAGGATTCTTCTTCAATTAAACTATGGAAGGCGAATTTTTGGTTTCTTCAATAAGAAACATATGTTTGGTATACTTAATTTGTGTGAGTCAATCACTGCGAAATATTTACGTGTATGTAAACACGTATGTGTGCATTGTAAAGGAACACCAGTCAGTCGAAATCGATCAGTCTGCCGAAGTACGTTGTGCTCGCCTCAACCTTTGTATCTTAATATGAATAAAGGAAAATGTAAGGTCAATTCATGTTTCCTCTCTTTGCCCACGTATACAACAATATGTATTTTGCAATTTTTTAATCTTTTAAAATGTAAGTCTCTAAAACTTGCTTATTTGCTAATATTACTAAAGTTCTTAAAAACATTGTGACGATTATTGGATCTCCAAAAGGTTATTGTACAGCACAGAATAAAAAAATCATATTAAAGATTAAAATAATGCACAAGTACATTGATGCGTAAAAAAATATAACTTTTCTCAAGAGTTTCGTTAAACGATGCTAGTATTTTTGCCAATTTCTCATTTGGTAAGTTGATGGCAATGAATAGATTACCCATACCTGCAGAAGAACCATTGCCGAATGGTTCTACTGCAGGGTTTCTGGGTTAAAATCTTGTCGGTCTGTGTAATTTACATTGTATTATTCAGTATACAAAATGAAATTAAAATTTGAATCATTCTAATTGTACTATTTTTGAACAATGCAGAGCTTTGTAAATGTTCAAAAATTTCAAGTTAATTTATCCAAATTTTTAGGTAAGGATCCAGAAAACTCATAAATTGAAAATAACTTTTATTTGGCAATGCTTTCCTTTTCGAGTTTGGGAGAAGAGATTTTTTATAACGGTTATACGTGTTCCTTAAATATTTCATTCTCCTTTTTGTATCAGTGTCTAAAAATGACATGTACCTATTATTGTTATTTCATAAAACTCCTGTAGGTAATGATGATTTAAAAGGTGCATTACATGTTACATATTTTATTTCTGAATTAGCTGGACACCCTAAAAAACATTCTTGACATTTTATGAATTTATTTATGTCTTATTTCTTCATTCTTGAATTAATTGAACTGAGACGATTTTCCGATAAAATTTTCTACAAACGATTTATTGTTAATAAACCATTTTTAAGACATTTTCTCAATTGTGGCAGGTAATCTCTACCAAAGATATTCTCTATCTTCTTAGAGATGGAAAAATTATTTTTCGTCATTTCGGCATTTTCCTTTGGCTTTTTCTCGATCTCATCACGAAAAGCACTGTATTTGCCATGTCCAAACGAAAATTTTGGCTCGAGCGATTAAATCCCTCGGCTTCGCCCCGTAATTTAAACTACACTCTCACCAAAATTTGCGTTTAAACTTGACGAATAATGTACTATATATTTTTTTATGCGATACACAAAGTAGTATTTTAACTAAAAAAAAGTTCTCTAGTAATTTTTTCCACACATTATAGTCTCCCTGCCTTTTGGTCTATTACACAGGCCGACAAAAATTAACTTTTTTTTTAGTACCCAAAGACTGGACTAGGTGACCCCAAAGGATTTTGATGTCCTAAAAAGGAATCCTTTATCCAATTTTTTCCTATACGTCAGCATTTCGAGATATCCTAACCTGAAAGTGAAAAAATGTCAATTTTCAGCTACATTTGAAACAATATAACACGAGCAGCGATTTTGTTTTTTTTTTTTTTAAATGCTTACGCCAGCGTTTAGTACTCCTTTTTACCTTTCATTTCCATTTTATATCATACCGAACCGATTTTTTTTCTCCGAGATATGTCACATTAACCATTTCAGTTTCACACTGAAAAGGTAGCAAAAAAAGCGAATAAAATTGTGTTATTCGATTGATAAAGGATTTTGTGTCTAAAGGATTTTGAGTTTGCTGAATCCGAATTTGATTTCAAATTTGTAAAATTCAAGATGGCGTATCCAATTTTCCGGACCAAAATTTTAAGAAATACTTGGCTTTGTACAAGACTTAAATTTTGCAAATCTGAGCTCAAATTCGGATTCAGCAAATTCAAAAACCTTTAGACACCAAACCCTTCTATCAAATAACACAATTTTATTCGCTTTCTTCGTCTTTGGTAGTTTTTCAGTGTGAAACTGAAATGGTTAATGTGCCATATCTCGGAGAAAAAAAATCGATTCTGGATGATATAAAATGGAAATGAAAGGTAAAAAAAAGTACTAAACGCTGGCATAAGCAGTTTTAAGAGGAAAAAATCGCTGCTCGTGTTATATTGTTCTAAATATGGATAAAAATGGCCATTTTTTTACTTTTAGGTTAGAATATCTCCAAATCCTGACATGTGGGAAAAATTTGGACAACCGATTCGTTTTTAGGACATCAAAATACTTCGGGGTCACCTAGTCTGGTCTTTGGGTTCAAATTTTGTTGGCCTGTGTTATTATAACCTACAAGATCACAATTGGAAAACTTATCCCTTATTAAAGGGTTTCTTATGGTCAGTATTCTGAAAAATTCGCACACAAAAAGGCTTACCTGTGAAAATTACGTAATCAGGATCAGTTTTGTGTTTGCCCTTGTTTGCACATCGAGTTATTTCCTTGGAAATTTCCGTCCAAGCCTGATTCCTATTCGCCAGTTTCACTCTCCGATTATTGTATAAAAAATTTATCTTTTAACACACAAAATTAAAACACTGCGCAGTCACGCGTTCACCCTAACGCACATGTTGTGCGCAGTCGCGCGCTCACCCCACCACTGTAGCGCACACATTTTGCGCAGTCGCGCATTTTCGAATAGATACGCTGAAAACGCAAGTGTCTCATGACGTCACATACGGTCCCCCTGCGAGAATGTGACGTAGAAGAGAAGGAGCGAGATAAATCTGTGACGTCACATTCCTTTCTTCTCAATGTTGATGACGCGGTTCGTGGGCCCATATTCTCATATATAATACCGGTATCTTCCAAGCAAAAGGAACCCGACCTTCTCAATTTTCATAAAGTTTGTGAACCATGTCTGAAAAAAAACAATCGTTATCATTACATGTAATATATTTTTCGCATTTCTAGGACGGCATCGAACTATAACCTTGAGCCTGAAAATAATAATCAAGAGGCAGTTGAAAATATTACGACACAAGAACATGTCCATAATAATCAATCCATTGACGACGATGAACCCATAGAAATTTCAGAGTCTGAAAATTTTGCCGCAGTTCTCGGTGAAAAATTACGTAAAAGCAACAAACAAAGGTCATCAGAGGATAAAAACACTAATCAACAGAACTTGAGTTCTGTTGATCCACAATCACTTGTTGAGCAGAAACTCTACAAGTGCTTGCAGAGAAGCATGCGAATGAAGTGCACTTAGATGGGGTAGAAAGGAACGGTTTCGTTATAGAAATAAAAAAAAATTTGCTGGCATACCTGAGAAAAGAAAGTTGCCCGTGTTTATCAAGATAATGGCCCTTATCAAGGAAGCTCAGAGTAAAGAATGAGGTGTTCAAATGTCGGAAAAATCGTCACCGTACACTCGTGAAACTTTAGCAAAAAAAGGAATGTAAATATTTTTTCATCATCATTTTATTGTATTTTTCAAAAGTATGATTTAAATAAAGCGAATATTTATCAATTAGGTGATGCAGTTTTTTTTACCAAAACTTATCGCATGTTTTGTATTTTGTGCTTTTAGGATATATTTTAGGTTGTGCTTCACTATATTTAACCTTTTTAAACAGGATTCAATGTCTGTCATTTCATATGTAGCGGGTAAAATTGTCAACTCGATATCTGATTTTTTGCGGGCGTGAGTTGGGCGAAAAAAAAATATCGGTGAGATAGGAATCGGGTAATAGTGACGTGTATTTTATTGAAACGGAATTGTACCTAATTGGAAGGAATGCAAGGAAACTAATTGAAACAATTATTAGATTTTGTTTTTCAATAAACTTTTTAAAACTAATTTAGACGATTTAGTCTTCGAGAAAAATCATTTATAATGTAGCAGACATTAGCTTAATCCTCATAATTTAAATGTTGTTTTGCGAAAAGAAAAAAAGAAAATTCATTCAGGAAGAGAATAATATAATATTGGGTTATAATAATATATTTATAATATAAAGTTTATATAAAGTTATAATAAATTTCATATAAAAAATACAGGGTGGCCGTTGGACCGGGAAATGACAGTGAATTTCTTTCATTTTAAAGATTTCAGTTTTAATTAATTTTAAGAGATCTTGCAGGATTTAAAAGACTCTAAAGGATTTGAAAGATTTTCAGGGATTTCAAGGGATTTTAATAAATTTCAAGGTATTCCGAAGGATTTTCAGGGATTTCAAGGATTTTTAGAATTTTTTAGAGATTTCCTTTACCAAGTTTAAAGTTGTGCACAATTACAATTACAATTTTTAATTGAAAAATAAAGTTCTCTGATTTAATTTCTTACTAATTTCAGATAATGCTCAATTTTTAAGTCCTTAGAATAAATCTTATTTATAATACATTAAATACATTATTGAATTTATGAACAGGATGCTAATTTTAAGTTGCTAATTTTAAGGTTTTACGTTTTTTAATTACGAAAAATTACTTCAAGTGAACTGAATTATTAATAGTTTAACTTTTAGGTCAACCCAACAAGATTGTGGAAAATTCCCTGATAAAAATTTGAAAATTTCCCAAGTGAGGAAAAATTATTTTGCTCTTTTTTTTCCTGTAACAGCAACGACCGAACAAAAACAGCAGCAATGGCCTAACGACCATGACAACAACGCCTGACAACAGCAACCATGACCGTACGACAACAACAAGAGCAAACTGGTGCGCAAAATTCACTCTGTGACAGTATGTCACATGCGGCCGGCCGGCAGCCATCTTAGAACGGTTAGGAACATTTTCCTCCGCGCGACTCACTAGCGCAGTTGGCTGCTAAAAACGCGTCCATGTAGAGTCAGTGCTATGCCTTCACACGAGTGTGGCTTTACCGCCTTCGTGGACTAGTATCGAACTCTATTTTTTGCAACATCTCCGTGGAAAGTCTTCCTTGGCGTATCATCTAGAGGCACCGAAAAAAGTCTTCTGCTAACACGTTCCTGATGCGCATGCTCGCAGTGTGCAAAAATTTTTCTCGTACGTGTAAGAACTGCGTGCACTACGAGCATGCGCATTGGGCACGTGTTAGCGAAAGCCTCCTTTCGGTGCCTCTAGATGGTACGCACAGGCGGGATCGACTCTAATGGAACGAGACGGGAAAATAGGAAGTTAGAGACCTCGCCTCCTGTAGATGGCTGTAGCGTCGTCTGCCTACGTCACTGCTACGTTACCAAGCACGCTGAACGTGTTGTACGTTTAGCAATAGTTAGTGCAATTTAGTGACAATTAGTGACAATGGAGAATGTTAATCATTACATTTGTGTTGTGCCGGGATGTGAATCGAAATTGCGCGATAGTAAAAAAGTTTCGGTTCATAAGTTTACGCGAAAAAATTAAAGATTATTTGTTTGTCGACTACATTTTTCTGATGATCAATTTTATAGAAAACAGAATGGTACTGTTATATTGAAGCCTGATGGGTTTCCGAATTTTAATCTTCCGAACGTGTTGATAGCAAACGAGTTCAGCATAGATTTATGTGAAGTACCAAATTCACCTTCCACGAGAAATATTCCCCCAACATTCAATTCGTCACCTTCAGTGGGTAGATTTGTTAATGTGGAGAAACCAAATGTGCTTAATCAGGAAGTAAGGCAAAGTTCTTTGTCTCTTACATACGTAAGTACCTTCAACCTTTTCTATTCTTTGAACAACGTATTCTTTCTTCAAAGTCTTTCTATTCTTTCTCTTTAATAACCTTTAGAGGTTATTTTCCCGTGCACGTGCACCAGAAAATATTCCCTACGG
>JBAGKK010010265.1:0-12107 GCA_037177015.1 Euceroptres primus
GAGAGCCCCAATCAAGCACCACCTCTGTGCGTGGCCTATTCGGTCCTGCCTCAACGAAGGAGGCGAGCAGCAGACCGAGAGCGAGCCGAGAACCGTGATCGTCGACTAAAACTCAACTCAGATACGATTGAATATTTTTAATCGTATCTCGGGAACCGATTAAGATTTTTTTTCTTCGGCTTAAATTAAAGATAAAATTTTAGGCTTTATGTTGTATAATTTTAAGATTTTTGCAACAATTTTCCTAGGTCATGCTTAAAGTTGAAGTCGAGGTACAAAATTTTAGAAAATCTAGAATTTTTTTTAAACTTATCACGTGCTGTATTCTCTTCAGTAGATAAAAAAAAATCTGTTTGACATTACTAGACGTGGAATTTCATAGGCTTTCGAACTGTCTTTTTAAAAATGCCCTATTTTTTTTTCGCTGAGTTATCGTGGTTTAAAGTCAGCAGTGATTTTTAATAGTGCTTGTGTCAATCGATCTCATAATTTCCGACGGTAGTGTACATCTTATGGTAAGGGTGCATGTGTGGGAGCATGGTGCATGTATAGGAGCAAATATAAAGAGATAAGCAGCACGTTCAAGCTTACAATGTTCTCCGAAACATTACATACTCACTCCCCATGCTTTGTTTCAGTGGGCAAAGAGGAACTGTAAGAAAACCGAAATTTTTTCAGTAGCAAAGAAAATCATGCCTTAGCCACTGAGTTCCTGAAAGCCAGATTTGACAAAGCTATTACGATACCAGGTACATTACAGTACCACGCTTTCATTCCAACTCAAGATGGAAAACTTCAACCCAAGAAGTTTTCGTCCTCTGAGAAATACATCTTCTCAAATGGCAAAAAACAGAAACCGCAAAAGAGGCCTGCGAAGAAAACAACTGTTGAAACTATCGCCAAAAATCGAACAAAAAGACACATAATATTGCCATATAATATTATTTAACTTAAAAAACTGGCACAAAAGCGTTGCACAAAGATTCTCGGCGTGAGCGCACTAGGGGAGATCGCGCGCCACCCGCCCTATCATGGCATCTTGTTTACGTATCGTTCTATTACTTAAAGACTAATTAATTTACCACTCTCAAAATTGGGAATCTTATAGGAAAAAATCTCAGCTTTCTTTTAAAACTATTTTAAAGACAAAAAAAGTGTCGAAATTTGAAAAAAAGTCAAACTTATTTTTTGTTTTCAAAAATTAGGGTCAAACTTTGACTTTTTTCAAAAATCGTTATGACCACCAGAAAGCTTGTGAAAAAATCTATTAAAAACATTTAGAGTGAAATTTTGTTTAAGGCAATAGGAAAAAAGTTACAAAAATTTAAAAGTAAGGCTTTGCTTAAAAAACCCAAAAATTGTACCTCCTATATTTTGATAAATAATTATCAAAATGAATTAATTTTTGGTGTGATGAGTACTATCTAATAGGACTATATATATGTATAGTCCTATTAGATAGTACTCATCACACCAAAAATTAATTCATTTTGATAATTATTTATCAAAGTGGAGGAGGTACAATTTATTGTACCTCCTTTTTCCGCAAGTGCCTCTTGCGATCTTCAATTGTTTCTTTTCTTAATTCTCTCTAGACAATGAGCCATCTAACTTGGCGATCTTCGTTTGTTTTTAATTAGTAATAGTCGTTTATGCGTTACTTCGCTTTGCGATTTTCATTCGTTTTTGTTCGTAATTTTCGTATATTTGCCGTATCATTGTATGATTCTCAATTCTTTCCTGTTTTTGATTCTCATACGTGCGTTCATCCACTCTGTGAACTTCATTTGCTTTTTGATCTAAATTCTCTTTAGATAATGTGCCATCTAACTTGGCGATCTTCGTTTTTTTCTTATTAATAACAGTCGTTTATGTGTAACTCCACTCTGTGATCTTCATTTGTTCTTGTTCGCAATTTACGTTCACTTGCCATCTCATTGTGTGATCTCCAATTGTTTCCTGATTTTGATTTCCTGATTTCTCGTATGTGCGCCCATCCACGCTGCGAGCTTTATTTGATCTTGGCCATTATTTTCACTAGTACGCTATTTTATTTGTTTGCTAAGATAACTTTAACGATCCTACTACTTATTGCGATCTTTCAATTATTGCAGGTGTCTCTTGCGACCTTCATTTATTTCTTGTGCTCAATTCTCGTTAGTAAATGTGCCGTCTAGCTTTGCGATTAAAATATTTATTGCGATCCTACTATCCAAACATTTCTACATTACAACAAAAACTCATGTACGTTGGTTATGATACTAAACTTAAAAGAAGTGTAGGTTGAAAAAAAAATTGTAAGTGATGAAGTTAAAGCAAATGCCTTTTCCCGCTGCCTTAAAAGAAGAATAGCTGTAGATTACATTCTATGTAATAAATGCCGACTCTCTATTTATAGAAATAATTTTGACAAAGATCCTGATTATGAAACTGAATCAGATCTTTCTCCCTCTGACGCAATTTTCGATGACACAACATTCGAAGTTAAGGTCAAATCGAAGGAAGCCGTTTCTGAGGCTGAGTACTTTGAAATTCCTATCCAGAGGACAGTTGCTACTCATAAATACTGTTGCATTTGTTTCTCTATAAAAAATATAACTGTCATTCCTGAAGAAGCGTGAATCCAATCGGTATCAAAAAGAAAAACTTCATACCACCTGGAAATCGGTGCTGTACAACTCATATTATAAAAAATCGAATATATAAGGAAGACCTTGGCTGTTTAAAAGCGCATTCCAACACTGCAAGTCTCAGCGCATCAGAGTTGTCCAAAATAATGGAAACTCTTTCCATCGAAAAGTTTTTCTGTGTTATCTTGGGAAAATCTTCTTGAAATAAAAGACTTAATGACTTCATTGCGTAATAGTCAATTTTGTTAAGAGATCCAAGCTCTTGCTGTATTTCTTTTTAAACTACGTACAGGAAATTCCAATAAACTATTAGCTTGGATATTGAATATAGATAATGAACAGTCAATTTCAGAATATTCTAGAAGAATAATTTAATCTTTTAAAAAAGACGTCCTGCCACTTCGTTTTGGTTTAAATTCTGTTAACAGGGATAATCTTATTCAAAACCATACAACAGAAATTGCAAAAAAATTGTTTGAAGTTCATTTGTGGTTCATTTGCTTCTGATTTATGATGGTACATATGCGCGTCATCAGGAAAGTACAAATAATGAGTATCAAAAAAAATCTTTCTCTGGACAGAAGAAAGTTCCTCCTTGTAAACCCTTCACTACTTGTACGACTGATGAATGCGTAGTGGACATGCTTAGGCCGTATCCTGCAAACGAAAATGATGCAAATCATTTAGTATATCATGAAATCATTCAGTATATCATGAAAACCATCATTAAAGATCCAAATACTTTATGCAAGTTTTTGAGGACGAATGATGTCTTTGTTCTTGATCGAGGTTTCCGTGACGTAGTTAAAGATTTGGAAGAAAAAAATTTCAAAGTACTGATACCTGCTTTAAAAGGTAAAAGAAAGCAATTGTCAACAGAAGAATCCAATCAGTCACGTTTTGCGACTAAAATTCGATGGGCAGTTGAAGCTAATCATGGTATGCTCAAACAAAAGCATCGTCCTCTGGACCATAAAACAGATAGGCCTTGAGGACTAAGCAGATTTTATATTATTTTAAATTCCGAAACTTTAAAGTGAATTGTAAATTCAGAAATCAGGAAAAAAGATCAAGGAAATTCTATATCCTCTCTCTTAACATGCTTTCATGTACTCGGGAAGATTTTTCAAAAATAATTTGAAAACAATTTGCTAAAATAAATATGTATCCAAATCCGGTAATTATAATAATCAATATGTGCGAGAGCGCAAGGGCTCTCAATCGCTATTAGAAATTCAAGGGATGAAAGCAAGGAATGGAAGAATGAGAGAACGTATAATGTGATACATAAGGAAAGAAAGACAGGGAGGATGAGAGAACGTATTATGAACTGCGCGGAGGAAGAACAGAGAGGGAGAAAGAGCTCGCGCTCTGCATCCTCTCGCTACACACACATGCAAGCGTCATGCTATTGCCTCTACCATTTGCAATACCTTGCGTCCACTTACACGCTCCACGGAAAAAATATGTATGAGCTGACTGCTATAACCGCTCGCATCTCGGCTCCACGTGCTTTCTCAACTAAAACAAAGCTTAAGGAATTACGTACTCCTAAAAATTATCCATAACTACAGGTCTAAAGATTATTAAGCCAGTTTAATTAAGTTTAAACATACTACTAATTAAATCTAGACCAGTACCGAAAAAATAAAACTCTGGTTCAAATCATTGCCTTTATAAATTAATGGTCAGTGAACTCAAACGATTCGCTGAGCAAACACATTCTCAAGCTCAGTGAAGCCAGCAGTAACGCGAAATTTCGCAAGTGCACACGTATGAGAATCCTAATTATCCCTACTAATTCACCTCCAGCCAATACCAATTTCCTGCATTAACAAAAACCCCTACCACGTTTGACCTCGCAAGGAACCGACGAGGGCGAGTAGGGCCAAATTAAATTCGCAGTCTTCCGCGGATCTTGGTAACGATCAGACTTGGAATAGGAAAGAACTCGGATTCTTTCGTCTCGCCCGTCCATACTTCGGTACAGCCAACTTCCGCGTTGTATCCCACCTAGGCAGGCCAGAGAGTGATCTCGATTATTTAATAGCACCGAATCTCAAAACGGTGGTGTTGAATTATCAAAGTATCAAATTAGGATTATTGAGAAAATTGATAAAGAGAATATCGATCGATTTCTATACTTTCGACTGTTCTCTGGTTAAAAGCCAATTATTTATTTTCTTCGTAAGACTAATTGGAAAAAGGTGTCGTGCCGCGAGTGTGTGTCGCGAAAAGAACTAGAGTTGTCAACGTGACAACGAAAGAAATTCAAGTCATCGCCCTATCCAGAGGAATTAACGCTTAGACAACGAAGTCTCCTCTGTCCTACTCTTTTCCTCCAGACCGGTAGGATGAGCTACGGTAAGAAATCATTGTATCGTTCAACCAGTCATTATTGTACCATGATTCTTGATATAAAATATTTGAATAAACTTGTAAACTATCTGGGAATTTAAACTCAAAATCAGCTTATCGGTAATTATTTCAATTTCCCCCCTCCTTTTGTTCTTACTTTCGCTTCTGGTAGCAGAAAGGGCGGTAACAGAAGACAACCCCTTCAGTCCAAAGGGCAAAAGAAACGATGCCGCATTCATAAACAGGATTCGAATTTCATGTTCGAATCTTGGTAGTTTGGAGCCTCCACGTACATAGTCATCAAAGAAATTCAAAAAAGGGACATTTGCAGCATTTAATTCTTTTTTTTTAAATTTGTTGACTTCAAAATATATTTGTTCACAATTAATAGAGCCGTACGTAAGAAAATGATGGATACGTCGAAAAACTCCCTCCAAAACAGTCACATCAGATGAAATTCTAGATTTTTCAGAAAGGAGCGGAAGAGATTTAATGATCTTTTTCACTGGATCCTATCAGCTTTCTCAAGCTGTATCTCATTTATCAGAAATGGTAGATAAGGATGGCAAACTGACCCTTGAGTACGCAAAAGAAGAACCCAATGTACTTAAGTTGAAAGTACAATCCCGACACATTTCTCAGGCATCATATAGATGTTTTATAAGATACAAGCCTAACATCTTTGGTGTTTCCGGGATAACACACTATGCATGCGAGTGTGCTAATGGCAGATGAACGGTTGGCTGCTTTTCACACATTGCTGCCATCGTGTATTACCTCTCTCATGCTAGGTATTTGTCGAAAATTCTTCAACCAGCAAAATGTACTCATGATAGCGATGAGGATTAAGAAAATTCTGAATTGATGAGAGGCGAGGGGACTCACGATAATAAATCACGCCGATTTGAGAGAGGCGAGGAGACTCACAATAATAAAGCACCCTGGAGAAAAGAGTTTAAAATCGTACTGCAACCTCCTAGTGGTGAACTCTGGAAACGATAATTTGGATAGGCTAACTGCACAGGTTTATGAAGGAAATATTACTTATGATGTACTTAATTACATCAGTAATATCAATTACAATGCTATCTTCAATTTCAACAGCTTTTCTAACCATGAGAAAATGGAATAGAGTTGTGTTCCAAAGTATGCAGTCGGAAGCAGTGCACCATAACGGTGCGCAGTGTTGCATGCGTGATTTTTATTTATTTTTTGACAATGTTCCACCCCTTAAAAAAATTCAACAAAAATATATGTTATGAAGGATATTCTAAGGAATGTTTATGTAACATATGGATGTGGTCAAAAAAATTTTGCAAATTTCAAAAATTTTTCTTTACTTGAAATTTTTCTTACTTTTTTTTGGAATAGCCTCATTAGTGTCTACAACATATATTTTGTTCATGAAAATCGGTCGAGCCGTTTTCGAGAGAAACCACTTTTTAAATCTTTCTTTCCCCTTCCATAACTCTCACAAAAATGAATTTTTAGGGTTATCATTGGGAGAAAGACTTCACATGGATGCGAGCATATGACAAAAATTTCAAGTAAATACGTGCAGGGGCAGATTTTGTATGCTAACGCGGCTTTGCCCAAAGGGCATACCAAAATTTGAGGAAGATTGGATAATATTAACCCGTGCCACCGAGGAGTTTAAAATTTAAATGGAAAATACATGTATTTCTCAGTCCATATTACTTCAAAATTCATAACTTTTTTTTATGGACATGAACTTGGTACAGTTTTTGTTCATGATACAACGTACAAAACCTAATTTTTCAGAATTTTTCATTGACATTATCATACAATACGAGTCCTTCAAATTTGACCTTTTCTGTTTTTTCCACTGAAAGCCTCCACAATGCGCATTAAACTATTTTTTGAATACGCGCTCTTCAATTCCGTGCTGTGTTTATTGTTTCAAACGTGGACCCACGTATGTCCATATAAGTTGTGTAAATGTCCCAAATATGGACGATAAGTTGGGAAAGGTAATAAGACTATATAAAAACACTATGATAATTCGGCTATTTTTTAATTGTTTTATCTACTGTTCTATTCTTTTAAGACTCTCACTGTCGCACATAAAAGATTATTTTTGCAAAGTTTGGACAAAATCGATTACTACTTTTACGTACTACGGAGTGATACGTACGTATTTATGCATGTAAGTAGCATGTATGTAGTACATAATGCTTTGTTCTATAATTTTTCTAGTGTTCATGTTTTTGGTACATACTATGTACTTTTAATGAAAACTTCAATTGCTCTGTGGTACGTAATAGTAGTAATCGATTTTGACAAAACCTTGCAAAATCTTTATGATCTTTTATGTGCGACAGTGTGAGTTTTAAAAGAATAGGACAGTAGATAAAACAATAAAAAAATAGCCGTATTATCACAGTGATTTTATACGGTTTCTATATGGTCTTATTACCTTTCCCAACTTATGGTCCATATTTGGGCCATTTACACAACTCATATGGACGTACATGAATCCAACATGAAGTTATGAATCTTTTGAAACAATAAACACAACCTGGAATTGGAGAACGCGTAGTCAAAAAATAGTTTAATGCGCATTATGAAGGCTTTCAGTAAAAAAAAACAAATTTGTATCATCTTAGGCATTTTTTAAGAAAATAAATTGTTCTTCTTTCTGAGTACTATGAATATCCGTACATAGAATTTGTAAATTGCATAAAAAAGTGGTCTTAAAAATTTTCAAAATGGTAAAACCTTTTGAATTTTTATTCAAAATGGCTGACTAACGATTCTGACCTTCATTTTAGGACACTAAAAGAGTATACTAAAGGCCAATCCTATATTTCAATTCTTTCGAAAGTAATCGTGCTAACAAACAAACATCTACAGACAGACACACAGACAGACACATTCGCGAAAACCATTTTTTTGGGTCCAGGGGGTCTCAAAACGTAGACATTTGACAAAAACGGGGCGGTCAAATTTTACACAAATCTAATACCTTCTCTGATGAGAATGTAAAAATTGCGTTTCTTTGGGGTATTAGCAGACTGTTATTTAGTGATAGCTCTGTGCTATCGGTCGATAACAATTGACAATTATTATTGCCATTAATAATTTTATAGACAATTTTTTTTCCTCTCATACATTTGTAAACAAAAACTTTAGTTTTTCTTGTCAAACACACTGAAAAAATAACTGATCCAAAAAATGGAAAAAGTTTGCGAAATTTTAATAAACTAGAATATCACTTTTGGACAGAGCTAAAATTTGTCAGAAATTGGAAGAGTTAGCTTTGTAAAATTTGATATGCAATTTTGTTAAAATATGAGATAAATTGACGAATAATAAGAAAAATGCATTTCAAAAATCCTAAACCGCAAAATCTGAAATCTTGAAAACTACATATCAAAAGATGAAATGACTGTTTGTGAAAATTTGAGTAAAAAGGAAAAGAACTAGTGTAACACTTATGTATCAAAGTTCCGAAAGCAGTTTGAGAAATTTAACCAAAGTTGCCGTCAACAGTTTCGTGAACTCATGTATCAAAGATCCGAAAGCAGTTTTTGAAATTTTAACAAAGTGTTCATCCACATTTTTGTAAAGAGTGTTGCCGATTCGAAAAAAAAAACTATTGAAGTAAATTAAATTATAGATTATTCGTTCCAAAACGTAGTTGCACGTAGTTGTGATTTGTTCTGCTGTAGTGGGACACCCGGTAGGAACAAGGTTCCTTTCGTTAGTATAGAAGTATATTCTTCATCAAAGAATTTACGTTTATTTAAAAAAACTATTTAGGTATAGCTTATCATTTCATAATCAAGTACAATTCATCGCCGGATTTCGGGCCGGGCTCGGGGGTAAACAAACTTAAATTCAATGCTATTAAAATCTAATTTAAACCAGATTTAAAGCGACAAGCGAGCAGTCTTATGTCAACATTCAGGACCGCAAATTATAGTCTCCGAACATACAAAAGTAAATGCGCAGAGAGTCGCAATGCAAACAACTTCTGGCGGCCCTGACTTTTGGAGCGATGGCCTTCAGTGTCGCCCGTCAAGGGACGCTCAGGAAGGGGGATACAGAATCAGTGAAGTGTGAACGACCATGAAGCCGGCCCGAAATCTAGGGGCCGGAAATCTAGCTATGAGTGTATATTGAATCAATAATAGTGGATTGCGTGACAAGGGAAGAAAAGCAGCGATTGCCGACGAGTGTGAAAGGTTGCTGCACGAGCGAGAGAGAGAGAGAGCTGCACGAGAAAGTGTGTGTGAAAGAGAGAGAGAGCGAGAGAGAGCTGCACAACAGTGAGAGAAGGGCGGCAGAGGAGTGGGGCGAGCGAGAGAGAGTGAGAGCGTGAGAGGGGGAGGGAACGAGAGGGGGAGATCCGGGAGAGAGGGAGAGAGCGCAAGAGGGAGTGAGAGAGCGCGAGATAGAGCTTCGAGAGAGGGGGGGCGAGAGAGAGAATAGGTATATATTTCTTCCATATCAGATGGTAAGGGTGGAAACTTTTTACATTGACTTCTTTGTCATTTTTTCATAAGAGACATTACCTTTAAGACATATCGGAAAAAGTGGGTCCGTAGTATACCTGTCTCTCATGGACTAGACTAATTTTTTAATTAATTAAATTTTCTTTAGCCCAATTTTTCAGAAAAAAACTACTTTGTGCGACATTCGTTATACACTTACTATATACACTTCCATAACGCTTTTATTTAACACTTGTTCGTGACGATTTTTGCTGGTTAGCTTCCGCCCCAGACGTGCCATAAGAAACTTCGTTCCAAAAACAGAAAAGTTTGACTTTGAAGGACTCGTACTGTATAATAATGTCAATGAAAAATTCTGAAAAAATAGGTATTGTACGTTGTATCATGAACAAAAACTGTGCCAAGTTTAATACATTTTTGTCTGTTTGAAAAAAGTTACGAATATTGAGGTAAAATGGGCTGAAAAATACAGATATTTTCCATTTAAATTTTCAACTGCTCGGTGGCACCGGTAAATATTATCCAATCTTTCTCAAATTTTGCACAATTTTTTTTTACCTTGAAAGTTTTGAAGGGGGCGGGGGGATGGAAAAAATTCCGACATCGCTGAAAGAACTGCCACCCTAATAATGTAGAGTATATTTAACTTGAAAAATTGCAAGTTTAATAAGCATTTGGTATTATAAAAAAATGATTTACCATTTAGAATAATATTGAACGTGAAAAATGATGTTTTTCGGTAACAAAATTCAAAACTTTAGGCACTGAATGTAGGACTACTTAACCCAACACCAAAGAAGTCACTAAAATGTAAATTGCGATTTATGTGTTAGTATGGAGAAAATATAATCCCAAAGCGTTCAAGAAGCCGTTATATATTAAATTATTCCATAATTTGAATTTTATTACTGATAATAGTTCAATTTATCATTTTTAAAATTGACTAATTTTATCGTAGCAACACAGCAGCCTGGTTCTTATTTTTTCCAAGCGTTGGTAGCAGTGGCGATCAGCTGAGAGCACAGCTGAGTATGCTGTGATTGGCTAAGACAGGGTTTCAAGCGTTGTTAGCAGTGGGGATCAGCTGAGAGAACAGCTGAGTATGCTGTGATTGACTACTACAGGTTCTGCCTACATTTACCGACAGAAAAGTAACTACTTTCCTAACAGCTGTTTACAGCGTTGCCACGTTTCCTCTCCGCACTCCACAAAAACATACATTTTCTTCATTAAATTAATTGATTCCTTCATCATTGGCTAGTAAATGTATGCGGAATTTATCAAAACCTATAGCTTAATTCTTTATTTCGATAATATATTTTTCTCAAAAACTTCTGTGATATCATTCTATTAGTTTTTAAATTATCAAGATTAGTAGCCACTGTTTCTCTATAACAGCCCGTATTAAATTAATAAATTAGCAATTTGTAAACTATTTAGTGAAAAATTCGAAAATTTTGTGGACTCCTTTATTAAACTAAAAGACGTCATTCCTCAAGTTTTAAAAATTTTCTGTGATTTTCTTATGCCGGTCCTATTCCTCCTTAATTGGACCCACCTTATTAAAAATATAGTAACTATAAGCATCTAATGATATGAAGACGTAAGCAGTTGGCACCTAAGTAATAACTAAAATTACTTAAATCAAGGGATAAATTTAAATATTCTTCACCGAGTTGTCATTCTTATGTCTTCAATTAATACAATAGAGCTGTAGGTAATAGATATTACTTACTGGCAAGTTCGCACTTTCCAACTTCATCCCTCGAATCTGAAAGAGTAGAGTTTAGTGTCGCAATTTCCTTTGCTTTATCATCTGCATGTTGATGATTAAGTTTTATTTTTCCCAGATCGTTTTTAAATTTCTGAATTTCCTCACATGGTGCAGCACTCAAAAGATCTTTATCAACGGATATCTGCAGATCAACTTTCTCCAAATCTCTTTTTAAATCGGACTTAGAGTTTGAAATTACTATTTTATCTGGATTCGAATTCAATTTTTCTTTCGATTGTACTCGTAAAAGTTTCTTTTCTGATAACACGTTCTCTTCTGGTAGAGAGGCTTGAAACTTTAAGTTCGGCCAATATTTCTTGTGTGTTTTTAAAACATTCTTGATAGAAGTGATAGCACTAGTGCGAGGAATCTGATCAGATTCCAGCATAACTAATGGATCACCTAGAAGTGCTTTACTACACATAGTCATGGAGTAGGAAATAGAATTGACGTTGTAGCCACCTTCAAGAATTAATACAATGCGACCATTGGCTATTGACGACATCCATTGAGTTAAATGTCCGTATAATTCCGGAGAAACGTTGCATCCTGGAAAAAATATGAGATATATATCCCTGTATTATAAAAAGATATCGCCTAAGCCGCCGCCGCTGCTTCAAGATTCCCGAATAACGTTGAATATCCATATGAGCTCACATGAGCTCTATTATGAGCTTCAACAAAAGCTCATATAAGCCCTAACAAAAGCTTATATGAGCCTTAATATGAGCTTATACGAGCCCTAATATGAGCTATATGAGCCTTAATATGAGCTAATATCTGCTGTCCCAACTAAGAACATGATAAGTCGCATTTGCTGTAAGGGCCACAGTCGCCAGTTTTACACGGATTACTCACACAGAGTTA